>OZ012664.1:1130840-1205393 GCA_963942545.1 Oxycera nigricornis
AGACATTCAGGGTCCTTGCATCGCGCGTGCCAGGATCCTTGCATTCCTGGATCCCTTGCATCACGCGGTGCCTGGGTCCTTGCATCCTGCGGGGCCAGGATCCTTGCATTCCTGGATCCCTTGCATCGCGCGGTGCCAGGATCCTTGCATTCCTGGATCCCTTGCATCCCGCGGGGCCAGGATCCTTGCATTCCTGGATCCCTTCCATCCTGCGGTTCCTGGGTCCTTGCATCGCGCGGTGCCAGGATCCTTGCATCCCGCGGTGCCAGGGTCCTTGCATCCCGCGGTGCCGGGGTCCTTGCATCCCGCGGTGCCGGGATCCTTGCAGTTCTGGATCCTTGCATCCCGCGGTGCCTGGGTCCTTGCATCGCGCGGTGCCAGGATCCTTGCATTCCTGGATCCCTTGCATCCCGCGGTGCCAGGATCCTTGCATTCCTGGATCCCTTGCATCGCGCGGTGCCAGGATCCTTGCATTCCTGGATCCCTTCCATCCTGCGGTGCCTGGGTCCTTGCATCGCGCGGTGCCAGGATCCTTGCAGTCCTGGATCCCTTGCATCCCGTGGTGCCGGGATCCTTGCAGTCCTGGATCCTTGCATCCCGCGGTGCCTGGGTCCTTGCATCGCGCGGTGCCAGGATCCTTGCAGTCCTGGATCCCTTGCATCCCGCGGTGCCTGGGTCCTTGCATCGCGCGGTGCCAGGATGCTTGCATCCCGCGGTCCCTGGGTCCTTGCATCCTGCGGTGCCGGGATCCTTGCATTCCTGGATCCCTTGCAGTCCGTGGTGCCAGGATCCTTGCTACACCGGCTGCCCCAGGATCCTTGCTACACCGGCTGCCCCAGGATCCTTGCTACACCGGCTGCCCCAGGATCCTTGCTACACCGGCTGCCCCAGGATCCTTGCTACACCGGCTGCCCCAGGATCCTTGCTACACCGGCTGCCCCAGGATCCTTGCTACACGCAATTGGCAGTTGCAAGGATATGCTGGATCCTGGGGCAGCGCGTGTAGCAAGGATCCTGGGGTAGCGCGTGCAGCTTCAGGATCCAGCATATCCTTGCAACTGCCAACTGCCTGATGCAAGGATCAGCACATGCTTTCGGGAATGGGGAAGGGTCCTGAAAAACGGCAAAACACATACGAGTATAAAATGTAAAAAAGTACAGAGTCAAAGGACAGTCGATCAGCGTCAGACGCTGACGAGTCGAGTGACTCTGATTAAATGCGCTGTAAGCGCCAAGTGGGTCGACTTATATACTCTCCAAAGCATACGCGCGTGTGAAGTATAACGACTGAAAATTTTGCAATATTAGAGGGCAAAGTGTTTAGGCGCCACCATATATTGTGCAACGCAATTTTTAGTGTATTTGAACACGCCCCTCCAGCAAGTGACCCCTGGGAACATATTCAAAGCCCACCCTCCCTCTGAATTTGTACCCCCTCAGACTTTTAAATAATTTAATCACAAACTATTTAAAAATGCATCTAAATTTTGTTTTCCGCGCCTAGCAAGTCTGCTGACAGGTCGTGGCGCGGCAAATAAATTTAAAATTTGACTTTATGATTTAGTTTACGTATACTAATTTTAACTTTTGTTACATGACATTTGCTAGACCCCCTCTCCCATCATGTAACACTTTCAAATACTCAACAATTCTACAAAATGACAAAGTGAAATTTTTAAAAAAATGATAGACAGGTCGCCAAGGCTGCACCAACAGCCAAAAATACCACTCCAACATCTCCTATAGTCCCCAAAACCTATTCCTCAAACGGCCCCAGCCAAAATTACAACACCCATGCCTTCATCAGGCCAAATGGACCAGTTCTTTGCCAACACGCAGTCCCAATTCCAGTCTATGATGCAAGACATGATGGCGAGAATGGTCCAAAGCATGTTCAATGCCCAGACAACTTTACCCGTCCCAACACCCTTCCCACTTAATGGAAGACATTAATCATGTCTCCATTCTCACTTGGAATGCTAATTCCTTAGGCCCCAAAAGAGGTGAGCGGTTGCAATTTTTGCTTGAGCACAAAATTGACATCATGCTCATCCAGAAACATTTCTGAAACCAAGAGACCACTTCCGCATCCCCAACTACACAATCTATCGTAACGATAGAATGTCTGGTCGGGGGGAGGTACGCCAGTCCTCGTGAGAAGGAACATCCAACACCACCCTATCCAGATCCCCACACTGAATGGCATGGAGGCCTCGGCGTTCAAAGTGCGGACGGGCTCAATCGAATTCGTGGCGATCTCCGCCTACAGACCTCCCAGTTTCACAGAGTACATCCCGGACCACCAAACACTATTCAACCAACAAGGCCCAAACTTTCTCGCAGGCGATTTGAATGCGAAGCATCGCCAATGGGGTGCGGCGAGAAGTAATCAAGCTGGCAACAAGCTCAGCAGATTCATCGCCGAGAGTCAAGTAGACCTGCACGCCCCAAGTGAACCAACACACTACGGCCGAGCCCCAAATGGCACCATCATAGACCTTGCAATTGCTGATAACATTGCTTCAGAGCGCGTCATGGACGCTGTAATGAGCAAAAACCCCAATTGCCCTATCATCTCATCCCTGTTTCCTGGGGTTCCGCGGATCCCTGCTTCCTGGGGTTCCGCGGGCCCTTTTATTTTTATTCCACCCCCCTCTTTCGATATAATAATAAATAAACTTATTTAATCAAATTTTCAACACTTTTTGATTCGTAGTCCGCTACGAGTTTGCTTTTAATTTACTGCTTTTGTTGGTCCAGTGAAAGCACACGTCGGTATATTAAAAGGGATTCTAACAAATGCAAATATTGCGTATGATACTCTGGCTATCTGTTAGACTAGCAACACAATACACTTCATTAGGAAGCGCTACTTTACTATGAAGACAATATGTTTTGCAGTGAAGTAGCGGTAATGAAATGGATGCTAAATTATTGAAAGTTTGGTAACGTAAAATAGCCACCATCAGATCCAAATGTGAGCCAACCGAATGAATGTGTGTCGCTAATGCTATGTTGAACTATAATTAATATTGATTTCGAGCAACTATTCAAGCAATAATTGCTTGTCAATTACGAGAATATATAAGTTTCTAATATATTCACTTGTAGCACTTGGTGCATGTGTTGGTACTTATATCTATTGCATGTTTCATTTTTGTCTGTCATGGCATTATTAATATAATCACTATGACTAATATTTTTTAAACTATAATTATTATTGTTAATATTATTCTAACACTAATATAGGGCTGATATTATAAATAATCTAAAAAACTATTACAGCTACTAGAAATTGTCACTATATTCTTACAACTACTTTGAACAATGCTTGTGTGAATCTTCGTTTTTCGCCCAATCTTCTCCATGTTTTTCTCACGTGCTATTTTTATTCCATATTCACGATCAATTGAATAAGTTGTTCGTGCCACTACATTTTTGAATTCTAGCGAAGATTAGAAAACCGGATATACGTCCAGATGGATCCATACTCTTGGCGTTTCGGTTTCGTGTTGGATTTTCGTTTAGATTTCAGCCCCGCAAGGATTCGTTCTTCCTTGGCTGACCCTAAAATGAAGACAGTCTTAATTGGGTGTTCATATAATATAGAGCAAAAAAGGATTGTTATCTTTAAAATTCTCGCTACATGCTATTTTTATTCCATATTCACGATCAATTGAATAAGTTGTTCGTGCCACTACATTTTTGAATTCCAGCGAAGATTAGAAAACCGGATATACGTCCAGATGACTCGTCCATACTCCTGGCGTTTCGGTTTCGTGTTGGATTTTCGTTTAGATTTCAGCCCCGCAAGGATTCGTTCTTCCTTGGCTGACCCTAAAATGAAGACAGTCTTAATTGGGTGTTCATAAAATATAGAGCAAAAAAGGATTGTTATCTTTAAAATTCTCGCAACACCGGCGAAGGAAGCTAGGATGTGAATGTATTACAGATTGGAAAATGTCAAGTACGTCATTGATAACGTTGCAATTACATGCACTTCAAAAAGAAATGAGCAAACAGTTCGTCCTTTATTTCACAGTGTGTCTCAAACATACATATATGATATATATTTGTCTGCAAAGGTTTTTAAAGTTTCTTTGGATGGCTTCCCTAGAATTTCTCGTGACTTCTTAACTAATAAATATGATTCATTCGACGGCGACACAGTACTTACGTTTCTGCAAACTATTTAGCGATTTGGGGCTTCCTCCGAGCTGGCAGTGATCTCTAGACCCGCTGGATGGTTTTGAAAATGATGATAGTGTTGCATTAGATGCTGTTGTTGAATGTTTGAAACTACTATACTGGATATTGTCAGATAGGTTACGCTACTACTACGTCAGGATTAGCGTTGATGCCACTGCCTCCTGTCAAAATTAGACTGGGAAGTCCCAAAAGCGAGGATCAATGCAGTCGCGGCCAATAGTTTGTCATTATGTCTGCTGTTTGGGATTTGAACCGAAACGGAAACTCCTGCCGATATAACGCCTGAAATTTTAACTGACGTATATTTCATTTAAGGACTTGCAAGAAAATTGAAATTACTTGACCTGTACTTGTTGCAACTGCGGCAGCTGCTGCCACTGCACTACCTGGTCCGTAGGCAGCACACTGTGGGGGTGGTTCTGGTTGCTGGTGTGCCGCCACGGGGTGGCCGGTGGCGGACACCTGAAATACCGCTGCTTGCGCCATCATGCGGCGGTGGCGGATTCCTAAAAAGGCCGCCGCTAGCGCCATCATGCAGCGGATCACTCAAAACCTCGACGCGGATCCTTAAAACGCTGCTGCTAGCGCACAAACGCTCGGAGTGTATATATATATATATATATATTTGCATTAATACTGATCCGAATATTGAATTCCCTGCAGTATTCATCGATGGTTCTATCATGAAAAGATCTTCGCACTATTCCTCATATGCAGAGTGGTTACAGAAGGCAGCCATATGCGCCGAAGAGAAGCGCCTTAAAGGGCCAACAGACGACCAACCTGGTTGTCAACTAAGTCATCAACTTGCAATGTTGGTATCAATGTTGAACGTCTGTAGGCATGTTGACGGTTGCAGTTCATGTTGAAGTTGAGGTTGAAGTAAAATCGAAGGTTTGTGATTTTGGTGGGAGGGGCTTAATGTTGACAAACATGTTTTGTCGTCTATGGCCATAATGGCAGACATCAACGTCAACATCATTTCGAGTCAAGAATTTGGCGAGTGCACGTCGTTAAGTTTCAATAGCGAAATTGTGCGAATCGATCAATTTTTGTAAAGAAAATTCCTTATTCACATAGTTCATCAATAATAAAATATGAGAAAAATATTTCATCTCTCATTTTGAACAAAGCATATGAAAATTATCTACCGTACATAATCTGAGCAGACGTCCTCTCACCATGAAATTTTTGACAAAGTGATGTTGGCATTCAAGTTGACGATTCGGTTGTTCAGTCTGTAGTCTCAACCTCAACCAGGTTGACGACTTAGTTGACAACCAGGTTGGTCGTCTGTAGGCCGTTTCACAGGGTCAGGATTACATAGAATGCCAGGAATTTCAGGAATGTGGAACATTCTGACGCAACTACCGCTTCAAGTAAATCGCCATTTGTGTTTAGAGAGACCGTGCGGACGGGCCATGTTTAAGGACACAGTGCTCGGGAGATGTTGCGGCAGCATGTGATCTGATCAGCTTAGATGAGGGAACTAGACCAGTAGCTAAAATGTTTCTCATTTTTAAGGACTTTTGTTGCTTCTTGTAATTTTTGCAAGATAAGAAAATTTCTCACATTCTGTAAACTTACTTAAATATTTAATTAACACAATCAACTGAGAATATGTTTGCTGAAAAGAATGACACCAATTAATTTATAAGAATACAATTCATCCGCGTTAAAAGTGTCAGATAATAAATAACATTAGCCAATGTTTTGAAGGAGGAAAAGGGAAAAACGGAAAAAATCTAAACATTCTACAACATTTTTTATAGGATACAATTCATGATGATGTTTCTGCACTCTTATTTATTTATTTGGTGATCAAACATTGAGAGAAATTAGCCACACTGTGGAAGTGGCAAGCAATCAATATTAAAAGTGGGCGGAAAGTGTTAAATGAAAAAAATAACTAGTTCATCTTTTATTTATTATAGAGATAAAAAGCACAAAAAAAGTTATTGAATGTTTCTGAATTAACGATTTTTTTTGTTAAGATTTGCAGATGTGTTGCATTGCTTCCTAACTGAAACGTAAATTTATCTTCGCCACTATGGATTTTAATAATGTACATATAATAATTGTGTACATATAATAATTTTATTTCTCCAATCTTATTGAAATATTTCCTAAATATGATGTACAAAGTAAGTCTTTTCAATGTTTTTGTGGTGCTGTTGTGGTAGATTTTGTTTGTTTCTTTGGTGGTGTGCCGTTTTTGTCCATTATATTGCTTGTTTCATTTTATTATCAATTTTCATCGTAGGTGGGATGTGGATTGTATTTACAATGCGATTCCTTGACAGTTTTGCATTGGACATAAATGTATGCCATTGTTATATCAATGTTATGTACTGTTGTCTGTGCAAAAATTATCCATCGTTATATTACTTAAGAGTCTAAAAACCTTCTATTTTGAGCTAACGCAACAGTGTTGGACACAGACGCAATGTAGTTTCCAATAGTTATTTTATGTTTCATTCAAAAGCGATTTTGCTTTGTATAATTTGGCGTTATTAGTACTAATATTATTGTTGTTATCTTCATATTATCATATTTATTATTAAATGCATACACATCCAATCAATCGTTATAATTTCAAAACTAAACCATGAAATTACTTCTTCATTTCGATGTCCATTGTTGAACAATAGCACTAAATTGTTGGGTGATTTTTCATCATTCATTTTCTTCAAAATTGATTCTTACTGAGAATCTCATAGATACATGCCCAAGTAAACATTATATATTCAAAATGTTTACAGTTAATATTGGCCCAACAAACGTGCTAGACAATTTAATTTTTTTAGAAATTCAAAGGGAAAAGGGAAAATAATACTTGGTAAATTCTACTATTTTAAAGTTGTAAGTATTTATAAGCTCCAAAACGACTGGCAAGCAATGCCGTAAATGAGAATGGGTTCAATCAATCCAAAGAAATTTTTGAATAGTTTTCTGCAAAATTTGCATCTAAAAAGTTCTAGTTTATGCTTAGCTGGACAAGGAATATATAGCCCAGATTGTCCAAGTGTCTTAATGGTTGTAATACTTGTAGTACAATTTTGGTGACGTGCTCTAAATATTATGACTCATTGGTCAAGGCATTCCAATTGTTGGTTCGGATGCGAGCGAAGCGAGCAGAACGTGAAACGAGCAGCGGGTAAAGGTCCCTAGAAGATATGTAATAAAATGAATATGTCTTGAATAAAATTAGCATCATCTAGTGTCCTTCATGTGACTAATGCTTGAATAAAGTTCGATTGTTGCAGAGCCCCAAACGCGTTTTTTAATAGGTAATGAGTCTAGTCAATAATTTCATTATCAATCGATGAAGTGTTGAAAATATAAGCTAATTATTCTGTGAATGCGCCGAACTAAAAGGATGTGAATATTTCAACGATTCGCGTTTGCAGTTAAAAACAACATGGACAGATTTGGTTCATGACAATTTCAATTTAACTTGTGAGTATGAAAATTAGTGATGATGCTATTAAACAAAGTTACCAGACACGAGCTCTCAAGGCCATCGAAAAGGAACTACTGAAATTTCGTCCATCACTGAAGATAACACCTTGCAGATGGCTCTGAACAGTGTCTAGTTCGCTCCAAAAAATTTGAAAAATTTACTGTCTGTCTTAGCAGCCCAGAACATGAATGAAGAAAGGCAATTCCACTCAACGGCAACTAAATGCTGGTTTCAGCTCGATAGAATAACAGTGTTGTTATGTACATAACAGAGCTAAAGTAAAAAATAAAATAAAACAACAAGTAGCTTTCGGTAATTCGACTTGCACTAACATGGAAAAGTGTTGAAGTAAAATTCAGTGTGTAAAGTTCAATATAACTTCGTTTCGTGTTTTTAATTAGTAAATAAATGTATTCCTGTTTTTTTTCTCGCCTCGATGGAAAATATAATCTTTTAAATTTTCTTAATATGCAACAAAAAGGATTTCTTCTCAAAATCTCAATACATTTACCAAAGGTGAACAGTTATAACATCAATTCATGAATACTATCTGGGCCAACACCAGCTGCTCTACAATTTAAAAAATATCTACCCATATTCACTGCTTTTTATCGGGTAACGAATGGTTTATGCTACTTTTATTTAATTTTACATCTGTGTCCTTGAAAATTTTCCAATACGCCTGGAGCTACACCTATTTCTACTTGCCTCGATTTAGGATACAACGAAGCTAAATTTTTCTTAAGAATACTACACTAAGAATCAATGAGTCTTACGAACAGATAGTGTTGGTCAAATCACTAAATGTTTTCGGCAAAGTATATTCACTACGATCAAACAGAATAGCTGTCAGAGAAATGATAGTGACACAAGAACTTTAACACGATCAAATCAAAATTTAAATAATAACATAAACAATATTCTATTGTTGTCGTGTTATTCAAAAAAGAATATTGTACAAAAAACATCTGTGCCAGAATATATCGAAGTATTTTTAAAAAATATCATTTGTGCCAAGTTATAAAGTAGTACAATCACCACCATATAGTACATGTATATCCTTTCAAGTAGAATTGTAACTTAATTTATAAATTAATCTTATTTGTGTGTATAAGCCGATCGACTAAATATTTAAATGCAATTTGAACACCTATTGTCACGTTTATATTTATATATATGCATAAGTTTTGGGCCAGTACGATTATTCTATTGACTTCTTTGAAATAAGCTACACAATTCCACTTCGAAAAAAAACTACTAAAGTTGAAAAAATACTTCAAAAATTCCACGGTTCAACTATGACAAAAACGTTTGCAGCAAAATATATATGTATATATACATATTCAATTAGAAACTATTTTAACGAATAACATACACATCTTATAAATTAACATTTTAAATATGGCTTCATTACTTTTACCTTTCCCAGTACAGAGTGTACAATCAGAGCAATTCATAATGTTACTTACTGTAGCATTTTAATATACCTAGGATCGTGCGTTCAAATGACACTTGGAAAGGATATTTTTTTCTTTTGATTTATATTTTGAAGATGATTTCTGTATATGAAGCAGTGTTAAATTTAAACTCCAGGCGCGATACCAGCTGCCGATTGTGTTGATGAACGTCCATGGAACCAGATTGTTTCCTTGTAGAGGAACCACAGATCCGATGCCCACAGGAAAAAGTTGAGAAATCCTAGGATCTGTTGGGGAATGTTTACAGGTCAAGATTGATTTTTTTAAATTAGAGAATAAGCATATTAACAGCAAAAAATATGTTATGTTTAGGTGATTGCATTTTTCAGACGAGATTATTAGTCGCAAAAGAGATTATTTAAATCGAAAGCTGAGTCACGTATAGAATGCGGAATCGCACCCGGTATGTGTTTCAAGAATGATTAGCGAACACCCTTAGGAGGTCATTCAAGGCGAATGTGTTTTATCTCCTAAGCTGACTTGGAATGTCTGCAAAAGGCCTATAGCCTGGCCAAGAGGAGCAAATTACACAAGAAATGAAGCTACGGAAATGAAGACGCTGATCACCTTGCAAAGGTTGAAGTGAATGGTATCGTCACAGGTCCTGAGTCATTTTGTGGGATGGGAAAAGTTCATTATGATTTTGCTTTTAAAAATTGGTCTCAAAAAATGATAGAATACCATTGAAAATTTTTGTCAGCACTCAAAATCTAAGCTTTTGATCTTCCCGAAAAAAAAACTCAAGGCGAGACGACATCTTGCAAAGGAGGATATTAGACTCATAGCGGATATTTGCCCATTATTGTAAAATTTATATTTCTCGTCACTTCTGGATTCTATTCAAATGATTGAAGTTTCTAGAAGAATTTCTAAAATCCAAAGAGAAAGAAGAAAAATGCATCTGCTGCCTATGAAAATCCTTCAAAAAAAAATTAAAGTAAATTCGATAGGCCGAAATGTGCATTTTTCCTTAAGAAGAAAACTAAACAAAAGTTTAGTGGATTACACTTACCAATGATATATTCAAACGCGAAAAGCTGCTAACGGTTATGGTCGGACAATTACAGTCCGAGCGTAGATAATCGACATTTGTAACAGATTTAAAAGCGCTAGCTCCATTTGCCCAAGCTGCACTGCCCGACAGCCAAAAAATCGCTAGTATTGTTGTCAGCATGAAATCCTGTGGAATTTATTTTAATCGAATAGTTTTTTTATTATATATTGATGCAAATGAAAAAAGCATTGCTCAGTATTATATTTTGGTATGAGAGACAGTGACACATAATTTTCTTAAAGATTGTAAATGGAATGTGGGTAAAATAAAACGTAACTTTTTGTTCTTATAAGCTTGATACTTTTTTGATACATTTGATTTTCTTTTTGATTTTATTTTACTGCATACGTTACGGAATTTCTTTCCTTTGTGTTGCCAGGTGCTCCGTTTGGGCCAAACGTAACGTGGATCTGAAAAGCTATTGAAAATATTCAAGTGGATGGTCGCCAGACGTCCTATGGGAACTAACAGTAATCAAGACCGAAACACATTAAATTCAACTCAAATATCATTTCGACGATAGACAAATGCCTGGGAAAAACTGAAGTACGTCAGCTGCAATCTGTTAACATGGAATATATGGAAGATTTCGTTGAAAAAATTCCTGTAAGCGTTGGTGTTCAGTAACTTGAGGATGCTGTCATGCAACCGAGATTTCGGCAGGTAAAGTATCCGATGCTGCCTGAAAATCTTGGATCAATTCCAATCAATAGTTTTCGTGTATTCTAATCCTAACACTGATCCTGTTTAACTTGGGTTTTTTCACAGATTCACAGATGCGGATCACATAAATAATATTACAACAAATATTGACCACTTAAAATGAATTTTTGATGCTTAACTTCACACGTAAATCGAAATATTTGATTAAAATGTTGGTACTTATCACTTACCGCCATTGGGATTTCATTCTTGCTGCGATACAGTTCATCCAAAACTGTATAAACGGTTATTATGAAAACGCAATACATCAACGACAGTACACCAGTTGCCACGAAAAATTGAGAGTCCGACGACAAGTTGGCGGAAACAGGATGCGATTGGTTTCTACAAATTTCTTGTTCCATACTGAAAGGATAGTCAAACTCGAACTTTTTCGGTTCACTCAGGTTACACGGAACATCTATGCTCAGCATAAAATTTGTGGTGGTGGCGAATGCACAAATTGCAAATATCTGTAAACATATTTCGGGGAAAAAATGTTTTGAGTTCTATTCAATGTTGTCTTTTTTTTCTAAACGATAATACTTACAAATTGCAAAATGCGCATAACGCCACGAGGCTCTTGGAATGCTGACAATGAATAATTCATGTTGTTATGATTATAATAAACGCTGATGTGATTTGATTGCGATGAATCGACGTTGCCAATCTATAACGCAAAGAGAAACATTGTATTTAATTAATTTGTAACATTTAACATTGTAATTAATTACTGCAAGGAATCGTAACTTATGTTCTGAAATTCTAGTAAAATGAATTAAAGTGTGGACACGCGGCCGAAGAGGAAGATGATATCACTAGAAAAAATCAGGTGCGCTGCTAAACACATCAACTAATAATGTGTCATAGATTTCGTCGTTTTCATTATGAGCACATGGGGCCGCATTACCATGCAACGAGACGAGACTTGGGGAGTCGATTTAGATGTTCCAGTATTTCCGTATTTCTGGTTCGATACATGACTTTTTTACAGCAGTGCTTTTATTATAGATGTATCGAGCTTCGACTTCAAGGATCGAGAACTTAAAATGCGATGCATTCTTCCACAAACGACAATATATTACAATGCCTGGGAGTGATCTACGCAAAAGGGGACCCCTGATAATATGGCAGGGAAAACCCAGCCAAAGGAGCTGTCTCCAAGCTATTCGATTGAAGGAATACGCGGCTTAACTATTGAGGCACGCCAAATAGCGTCCGGCATTAAGAACTCCCATCACTGGCGCAAATGTGAATTCATCGGGTTGGACGCTGTCGAACGTTTGCAGGCATCAAAACGACTTCGGCTTGCGGTCAAATTGCCGTGCGTGTTCAAATCCGTCTCGATTTTCTTGTTGCTGGATTTCCTCGCTCCAAAAGGAAATGCAAACTCCTCAGACGCAAACAACCGAAATTAATACAAGAGGTGCCACACCTCGCCCACCCAGAATAACACGCAATAAATGCAACAAGCGTTTACTCACGAATGATTTGCAAGGGTTTGACGCCACTTAAATTTAAGTAGACATATTCAAAGGGATTGTCAGTCAACCCCCACCGCTTCGAATCCTTGCCAAAGGAAACCCACCGGATGCTGCGTTCGTGACAGCCATTGAACTTTCCTCGTTGAAATTTGCGAAAACCGTGTCGCAACCCATCAGAGTAACCCCGAGAATATAATATAATCAACGTGACATGGTCTTATCGAAATATAATGAATGATAATCGGCGCAACAGTTCCGTTATTCTCGACATGATCATGATCTAACCTGTGTGCGGACGCCAAACAATTCCAAGTGCTGCACACGCAAGTCAACTGGAATTTACGTAAACACAAGACAAATACTTCCCGGCACTCGAACTCTATGAAATTCCACGTTTTCAATGATTTTATTTACACTCTTCACCGTAAAATAGAATTCATTTGCTACGCGTTTTTCGGCTATCACATAAAATATGACAGATACACACTTGTAGGCGATCGTCACGCTAGAAATGATGTGCGGCTGAATGATGCAACTAGTAGACATATACGCACGAAGTTTGAAAATTATAACTAAAACAATTTAATTTACATTTCAAAACAATTGAATGTGACTTCATGTGAATCCGTAAAGTATCGTATTGGTAGGATATTATAATACAAATCATCAAAATGTAATTTGTAAGATAATTGGCATCCAAATATTGTCTAACAAGTTTTTGTACTAGCCACAAGCGGCGAATAGCGTACTATTTTTAGCGGAGACACACTGTGGACTGTATGTTTTCAATTGTCAATTCACAATAGAACTTGTTCTGTAAAGTAGGAATCCGTGTCATTCGATATTCTTAACTTATAATGAAGACAAAAATATATAGTTTTAACCATTTGATTAGATTGATTAAATGAGTAGATTTAATTGAATAAATTTAAATATTTACATATTTGAGCAATTTTCAATATAAATAAAATATTTCTATGAAGAAATTTCATTGAATATGTTGCACAAACTTTTCTAACAAGAAAATACTCTAAATTAATTAAAATATATTAAATAATTAATGGTTTTCGATTGGTACTAAACCGATTTCATTTCAAAATGTGAATGAAAAGTCTAGAATAAGAAGGGAAATTAGTAAAATAATCCATTCGTCTTCACATTCGAATGCGACAAGATTTGATGGAGTGGTGGTTTTCTTTTCATCGAATGCAATAGCGTTACTGCAATCATTGAATGAAAGTGTCATTGAAATAATATCTATTACCTATCCAAATTGAATATCATAACCATCTCTGTGAAATGATCAACATTCTAATGTGTTCACTGCTGTGAATTTTTTAAAGAATCACTACCAATAATCTGCTCATCAGCCCGGAACAAATAATGCTATCGTCTTCTCGTAAAGACGCTCATAGAAAGACACTGTCATGTAAGTATCTTCATTAAATTAAACTGAGCGAAGCAATTTAATGGGCATCATAACTAGTCTAATAATGACAAACACTTCTTTTGACGAGGAGGAGGATAAGATCCAAACAAATAACGGAAAAGACTATTAGTTACCAGGCATTATTTTTCGCTGCGCTTAATTGTATCCAAAAGATAAAAGCTTAATTGTATGTAAAACAGATTGAAATTGAACTGTGTGTGTGAAACAAATAACAAGATACGGTTTAGTTGAGTCGTTGCAATTAGATAAAGCGGTTAAATTTTCGGTGTATGCTTGGATAGACTTAATTTCCACAAATTCGAGGTTGTATTTTAAAATTATCTAAGGCTTTTAAGTTTTGCAGATACTGTAGAATATTGAGAAAATTGAGTTTGAAAATTCCCAACATTTTTTATCTCAATCGGTTTAGCATTGAATCTTCCCTCAATGGCTTTAATCAATATTTTTTTAAACTTATATTTTCCTTAATGAAAAATATTTTTTTGGGGGCTAGAATGAATGGCTGGAATATTTTATTTTCGGTTCTGAATTGTTTTGTAGCACAAATTTTATTTTTCAAAGTCCAAAACATTTTTTCAATGCCACGAGCTTTTTTTTAAAGGTTGAAATGTTTTTTGAGTCCTGCAATTGATTTTTTGGCCAGGAAATATTTTATCTTAAACCAGCAAACATTTTTCAATGGCTGGAATGCTAAATTTTGGGTTTAGATTTTTTTGCCTAATAAAATACGTTTTGAAGGCCAACAACTATATTTCAAAGCCGAGGAAATTTCTTTTTTGATTCAAAATTGTTTTACTGGTGCTGTGAACATTTTTTTCTGCCCAGTAAATATTTTTTGAAACACCAAAAACAATTTTCCATAGTCCAGAAAATGATGTTTTGGACTTAGAAGTATCTGTTTAGAGCCTTAAATATTTTTTTGTGGCTTAGAATAGATTTATTATGCTTATGACAAAGCAGCGAAAAGATTTATTATAAAAAAATATTTTAAGGCAAAACATTGATGCGGAAATTTAAGAAACAAATTTATAAAACTCCAGGGGAAAACTCGTACCAAAATCTGAATGAATCAGAGCTCAATTCTGAATTAAAATATGTGAATTTCTAAGAGTTGTAGGATTTCTAATGCTGTTTTTTCCGTCTCCTGATTCTAAACGATAAGCAGCCACAAGTCCGTCTATACTGTGTCGTATTCGCAATGAGCTAATATGTATTTGGACATTTAAAGCAGCAACCTTCGTATCCATTCTTTGATTGTTCACACCAACACAAAAATTGTTGAAACTCAAGAGTGCATACCTCAGCATCCCTTTGAACAAACATCAACTAGGTATGTGCTCACATTACTTCTATTTATTTCAATCGTATTGTGAACAACTATGAAAACGATTAAACAGACTATTAACGTAAGATCCTGCATTAAAAATAGATATGAAAAGGATCTTTTCTTGTTGCAAAAATTTCGGTATGTAATCCGATTACCCTCAAGGACCCCTACTTCATATATCATTGTAATATCAAGTAGCCATAACCACAAGGAATTGGTTAAGTAGATCATGACATTGTGCAGTTTAACATTGAGAAAGAGACTAGGCAACATTATACGATTCACACCTTGATCTACATCTTTCTTGGAAGATGTTTGAACGAAGATGTTGCTGTCGGAATGTATGTACGAATGTGTATTTAAACCAAGATAAAGTGGAGCGATCGATTGATCGATTATTGGCAATTGGAGTTCTTGTTTAGACACTTCCATTCTTCAGATACCTTTGTATCTTTAGGAGAAACGAAGATTGGTCCAAATGAAGAGAGAAAAAAACAATTCATGTAGGTTTTTTTTCTTGCTTATTCTAGAAATTCAATTCGGATGTGTCTTTTGCACAATCTGATTCCTAGATATAATTTTCTTTGCGATGTTTTATGAAAATTTGGATGGTAACAGAATATTTTCAACAGATATATTGGCACTATCAATGCGGAATGCTGAATGTACGCTTCATACTGATTCTATATAGTTATATAGTGCTAGACGCAATATTACTTTAATTTATTACTAAATTTCCTCTATTACAGGTAAAAAATATAGTATTCTATCGATTCTAAATTTTTGACACACATCTAATTGCAATTTAAAAGATACTATATATACTATTGACCAAACAGACTGATGTTCAGCCAACACATGTGGGTAGAAGTTATTTCATTCATTCGTAATGCCCAATTCAATGTAGGGATATCGAAACTACGTACGTGATTGTCATCCTTAAATACGTATCCATGTCCAATTCAATGTTCTTTATCGACTCGTGATTGTATAGAAGTATCACTCAAAGATTGTGGTTGGTACAACCTAAGATGAATGCGTAAGTGATATGTTGGAGGTCCGATGAATCTTTTAGATAAACCCGAAAAAAAGAAGAAAACAGAAAGTTTAATTGACCGTAAAAGGAGTGAATACCGAACGAATACAATATCAAATTTGAAATCTAGACTGAATTGATGCAAGGAAACTATGATTGATAGTGTGGACATTCTTTCTTCGTTATTTTCTGATAGTTTAAAAGTAATGATTTTTTTTTAAAAAAAAACCTTGAAAGTTTTTCATAAGCAGTACAAGATAGAAAAAAAATTGCTTTCCTATTCAAATCCTTTAAAACTGGATCAAATTTGAAAAACTTCTTGGAGCCAATAGGACCGAAGGTAGGCTTAAGTGAAAGAGATGGCTCACTTTGACCGCATTAGAAATCCACCAACCATTAAGATTTTTTAATGAAGCTTCCCAAAGCCAATAATTAATGCCCATTCGAGCAAATTCTCCAGAATAATTCATGCTCCAGACTCTGCAATAAGCTTTGATAGTATTGTGTAGTGTATTCGGACAATAATGTAATCCACAAGCCACACAACGCATCCACATCGTAAGAAGGCCCTGTACTGAACAAATGTTAACAACTGACTAGTTTACGAGTAGGATACCGTGATCCAATATTTTTCCAAGTGACACGAAATATTCTCAGCCATGACCTACAAGACATTTTCAAAAAAATTACATTCTTGAGGTTGTCTTTATCACTAATCACCATTAATAGTAACGAAGCCAACCATCCATTAATACGATAAGGAGAAGTGAAGCTGTACTGCAAAAAACTAAAAAGTCTAAAGGTAGAAATCCAAAATTAAGACGGGTATACCATGTAAGAGCGGGGTCCCAAAAAAGCATGTAGACATATAAATTCAGAACCAGAGAACCTGAACATCGGCAGGTTAATGAGGAAACACCTTCGCAGTGGATGGTTGGTTCTCTTGAACACAAGGGTTCATTTCGCGTCTTAAGAAGGGGGAGGGTGCACTACGTTTACGCTCATAATAGACCTTGAAGTAGGCGGTTTGGCATCCATTTACGATCCTGTTCTTATAAATCGAATGAGCACATTTAATTTAATAAACTATGTTCATCTGAACAAGAGTAACACGAGCCGTATGGATATGGTGCCCTTGAAGTGTAATCCTTTGACTTTCTATCGATTGATAGAGTCCAACTAGGGACTCTTTCATGGTCTCGAATTGTATTTTAATTGAATTGTGTCTTCGACACACCTTAACAAGATGAGGTTTTTAACAGCTATAAAAATATAATCAATTCAATAGGGAGACTCTAGCTAGGATCGGTATGTGCCTTTCTAATTTTCAATAAATTTCACCTAAAGTATCTGAAAAAATTGTATATAGAATAAATATTCAAAACATGAAATACTTTATTAAAATCCACTCCTGTTCGAAGTCGCCCGAAAAAGATCAAAGGACCAGATGTTTGATTTCATATTACTAAAATTTCACCCCTTTTCATGCCCACATGTCTCCTACCCTCTCACGAATAATTAAATTATTACTAAATGATAGTATAGAGCCATTTCATCACACAGGACATGGAATGGTGCGGGTGGCATCAGGACGAGCACAGAAGAATAATCTCCTTGTCGATGAGCATTTTTACTAGTTGTAATGCGATAATAATAGGGTAAGCGATCGAAATACAAATATTAAAGTAATTGTCACAATCCTATTGGGAATTGAAGTGGTGCGGTTGTTTCTTATTATCCGCACCGTTAGCCTTGTTGTATTTACCCGTTAACGCTTTTGTTATAGCCTTACCAGAAGAATATGTGTATCTAGAGGGTGCGTGTGCCATTGTAGTATGTAGTATTTGGATTTATACTCAAATATTCCCTTAGGCTGGGGACTTTACAGTGGTTTTCCTTAACGGGTGTGTAGTCGCTATTCCTTAATCTTCAAAAAATCTCCTAATAATGGATTGCGGGCGTGAAGTCATCAGACGAAGCCACTTTGTATTCCCCAATGAATTTTTTTTCTCAAACTGATGATAAGGGAACGGAAGAAAGGATTCGATTCAATGTATTTATTATTGTATGAATACAAGAAAAAAAGTAAGTAAGATTGCATTCTTAAAGGACGTACGTTAAATGGATGCAAAATTATGAAAATCTTTAGATTTGCTTCTTGGTTGCGAACGAAAATCAATAGTATATGGGACTGAGGGGTGCACGATGAATCGAAGGGATGATCCATTGCGTCGTTCAACACACATACTTTGCAAGAAGTTTAATTTTACTGTAGAGCATTGAAAATAAATTACTGTGCTAGTTAATAATGCATTCTGGATTTAGTTCAACATCCACCAAAAACCAATTACTAGTAGACATTGAATTGCAGTCAACAATCGAGAGGTGGTCACAACTTCAGACAATTTTCTTCACTCCATAAATGGTCCCATTTCAAAGTCTGGGTGGTTTATATTGTCTACACATATATCTAGCCACTAAAAACACAATCAACATACACAAATATATACTGGCATAGAAATTTATTAGTCAAGCATAAAATTCAGTATGACCCCACAAAATAAAACACAATAGAAAATATACATATATTTTATGTTATTACTGCCTACTATTTTCCCCGCCTTCTTCAAATCAAAAGTACTATGGCGCCTTTTCAAAAACGTTTGTTTTCAATCGAAATTCAACTCGAAGCACACAACACAGAATGATCATAACAAAAATGTTTATTTATTTTATGGAAATCAACTTCAACGCCACCGTTTAACATTTTTTAGTGTTTTTGCAATTTCGGTCGGTTGTATATTAAGATCTGAATTCGTCGTTACATGTTTATTCTTAAACGCAATATTTTTATTAATATTAATATCGGGTGAGTGTACGTACACTTTAAATTTGAGGTTGAAATGCTCCAGAGTGAATTTTACGATCGGTGAAAAAATTGTACTGTTTTTGCGCTTCGATAATTTATGCACACACAATTTAGCAATTTCAATTTGCATAGGAATCTTGAGGGAATATGGTGGCCTCCTTAATATTGTGAACAATTCAAGATAACTTCGAGAAGGGGGTTCACCTCTTCGAATATGAGCTGAAAATTTCATATGTTTGAAATTGACTTAGTTACGAGGCGATCCATGTGTCTGCAAACCAAGGGCTTGGTTCCAATTAAAAAAAATCCTATCATTATGCTGGCAAGCTTATCGTCTAGAACTTAGCCTCATACAAAATTTTGGATGATACAAATTCAAAAGGAAAATCTCCAGGATAACAATTAACAGTGACTGGACCTCTGCACATATCAATTTTAATATAGTTCTTTTTATTGGATTCCATTCTTGTGCTTCTACCACAATGTTGCATGGTCATGCCAATTTGTAATGGGAAAATGTGTTCAAAATACGTGCTGTGATAATTACACTGATACATACAATTAACAACTCACTTTCAACACAATTGAGCTAGAAAATATTTTGCTACGACATTTTCACTTACAGAAAATCGAAGTTAGAATGGTTGATTATGTCTAAACAAATTTGAGTGAAATAATCGATATTTCATTTGCTAGTCTTGTTGACTTGATCCTGACTTTGTCGCAGCAATTCTGAAGCAGAATTTTACTTCGAGCACAAGACTTCCCAAAACAAAAACCTCGTTTTACCTTCTTCGAATAGTGAATAGCAATGACTTGGCAATATTCATATCACGAACACTCTCTCCATTTTAATGTCGGTTATTATAGCTCCTGCGGTTTGTTGATTTTTACATATTGTTTTCACACAGAACAAAATTACATTCAAATAAGAAAACATGACCGCATTTGTTGAGCCTATAATTATCAATAGTTTGACTAGTGGCTAATGGACAATGTATATTACCAATCTAAGAATCTATGGCACACTTTTTTCCCTGTCGAAGGAGTGAGAAGAGGGGAGGGGGTTGTTTTCTCGAGGTTACAGATGTACTATTCAACCTACGGCCTAGAAATCCATTAAATAATTTGCATTTGTTCGTCAATTATCCAGACTACCACATGTAGGTAGATAATACAATAAGACAAGTCACGGTAAGATGCCTAAAGTGCAGTGGAGTTCAGGGCCAGAGTTAAATAAGGACATAATATATGTATGTGTGGGGTCATTCAGTTTCCAATCTTGATGGGGATTGTTTTCCAAAGGCCTATTTAAATTGTTGAACAGTGTACGCGACTTGAACTCTTGTGGCTATTTGGTAGCGTCTCAATAGCAAGGAAATACTCTTATGCAGATACCTTTTGTTTATCCTGTTATACAATACACTTCTTCTCCGCACCTTTTCATTTTTTTCGTCCTCTTCGTTCTTCTCCCTGCAACAAGATACACCGCAACGATGATGATGGCGCGACAATGGCGATTGGAGACGAAAATAAATCGGTCTAAGTGATTGGTAAATATGATTGAGAATTTATTGATTTAGATGCATCCAAGCGGCAGTTGTCCATAAGTACCTATGTTTCTTCATGTCAGTTATATGGAACCTTTTTTATTTGATTTTATTTTTCCTTCACTCTTTCGTTTTGCAATGGCTACAACATCGGATGGAGCAGATATCTTAATTGATCATTCACGACTTTTGTTTCAGCGGTGAAAGGTAGCCAACACTTTGTTTACAGTGTGATACAGCACTTTTTGTTGTTGCTGTAATAAGTATGTTGAATACTGTAACAGGCGCCACCGTTCATTTATGGATTTTTTTCAGATTTTCTTCGAAGAAAGAAATTATGATGACCGCACGCACACAATTTTCCAGTAGGAAAGTTAATCCATCTCATTAAGGCATTAATTTGGCCTTTTAATCCGAAAATATTTGGTTATACAGTTTTACAGTTTTAGTCTGATCAAGTAGAACGTGCAAATGGGTCCTATGAAATATAAGGGTATCACACTGTTATACTTAAAAAATCATTCACTGATTTAGTCGACTTTCTTCTCTTCGGGCAGTTGTTTACCATCAAAAACATACTGAGCTTATAGCAGTGTCTATCCGCTTACATATCCCCGACTACTCAAGTCTAGAATATTTTATACCATACCTCTCCAAGATAGATGTTCCTATTGGCACTTTTTTTTCATCGCAATTCCTATGTCTTCACATTTATCGTGAAATACTTTACTGGTATTTAAAAGAAGCAAAATTAACATGAAAGATTCATTGTTAAGCTGAATAAATGGTCAAACTACAAATAAACCAAACAAAATTTCGTCAGAAAACACTAAAGGAGGCTGCAAGTTGTAGTCTAAATACGTATTTTTTGAAAATAAAATATTTGGTAAGCTCATTCTACGACTTTAACTTAAATAAAAAAGAACTTTTACCAAAAATCGCATATAAAACACCAATAAGATATTTTGTGATAAGAAGAAAAAAATTTCCTAAATTTTGAAACACAGTTATATTCTTAATGCAGTTCATGTCGTTGCGTGTTGTTTCTAGGATGCAGCGCTGTATGAATCTGGAGCAGTGCTAAAACAACAATGTGTTATAAAAAAATCGTGTTTTACAAGGATTACTTTTGGGCTAAACTTGTACAAAAAAAGCTTTTATCAGCGAATTTAAAATTCAGTGAGGTGCATTTTAAAATGGTCTACTTTCCTACTGGTGAATGTCTTCATTCAGCTATATCTATTGCACGTAACGCAACAAGGAACAACAATGATTAGTGGTATGCGGTTTACTAAAAACGGTAGGTGGACCGATCTCCACTTGTTTCTGGTGTCATCCACTTGAAATCAATACCTATCGAATATATTTCGTATCTCGGTATTTGAATAAAACAATATACCGCAGCTTCATCAGTATTTATTATGCTCTCTCTAGCATCTGTATAAGTTAAATCAATATCACATTTTGTTGCCATACTCGCTCGTTCGCCGTATATATATACATATGTATATGCGTATAAAAGTAAGTAATCCTATCCATATTTCAAGTGGAGAACATCAACGTTCAAATAAAATATCGTCTTGCATAAGATGATACCTCCTTTTCAAGTACCATATTCGTATTAGTTAGTTCTTGTTTCGATTGTTTAAACAATGAACACTTACAATCACCACCACTTACAGTGGCTATGGTGGTTATTTTTTTCGCGTACCTAAATTTTGTAAAAGGTTGCATCTCATAAAGACGATTTTTGATTATTGCTCGATTCAAATTAAACATTTTTTCCCGGTGATATGCCCGAAGCACCTACAGCAATCCATATTCCAGAGTCCATTTTCGTTCGATTCAAATAAAATTTCAACTGTCTTTTTTGACGCTTATACCAATTCTGAAAATCCGCAGATTTCACTCCTAATCTGAACAATAATAAAATTCTAACCACAGTACTCTTATTGCAAATGAAAACATTCGCCACATCTCCTATGTTTTTCTTCGGGTGAAAGAAAACACACAAAAGGATTTCACACTTAAGGATTAATCGACTGTCCACTACCGGCTGCTTTCCTTTTTCCTTTTCTTCTTTTTTGTGACACAGACCAGCGCAGCACAGCAGGACACGAAACCCAACTTTTCACTGAAAACTGATGTTGTCAAAATAAAACCATTAACTGGTAAGTGGTTGACAATGTTCAACGTCTTTCTATTCAATATAAAATCTACAGGGTTAAGTCCTAGTCTTTTAACAGCCCTAACTCGGTTTCGGACATTTTGTGCAGAAAGTAATATATTGGAAATTTTTTACATGTTTCCTTTTGATTTTGCCATAACCTAAGTCCACTTGCCATTTGTGATAAAGCCTAAAGCCAAACTGACTAACTATGAAAAAGGATTATCATCGGATTATCGACAATTAACGAGTTGACTTAAAGGATTAGCACCATTGGATGCTTCCTGTAGGCAGAACACGGGCTACACAAAAGATATTGTGTCCTTAAATGGATAGTTCAACGTTAAGACATTTTTATTCACCGTTTGAAGAAATTTCGCTTATTTTATTGCTGCATAATCATGCGCTAATTAAAAGATTCCCTTAACTGAACACTATTTAAGATGTCGTATTGCTTCATCAAACATCAGACATAGCCAACCACCCGCTCTTAAACATTTCCGTTCTATAACAAATGGACGAGGGTTTGTTTCCCCATATTAAGGCGCTGGAAACATGCGGAAAATTTATAAACGGAAAATTAGCTATCCTCACGGGAAATCAATTCATTCTATGCAAGTTTGAAGCAACCAACCAACCGATGATATAAAGAGTGAATAATCGCATTATTATGTCCCAAAATAATCACAAGATTATCTGCTCTATTTTGGTTTCATTTCCTTTTATTTGGCCTCTTGGTAACAGTGAACACCGAAGACGACGACTATATCAATGGTATCACAAACAGCCACAATATGATTGTGAAATGGTATGAAAAAGAAGATAAATAGATAAGAGGGGTTGGTAACAAGGATTAAAATTGATTAGTTACATAACAATGTCAGGGAAGTATATGTATAGTTGGTTTGCTGAAGCCTTCGTTATTCTAATTGAGCTTTGACTATGAAAGTGGCTTTATAATTTCAAGGATTCAACATTCATTTTGACCAAACGGAGACTAAGATATGAGAAAACAAAAAGAGCTATAATATAATAAAAAGATTTATAATATCTGAGATTAAGGATTTAAGATAGATTTGTGGAACAAATCACATCAGATTCAGTATTGATGTGTCCAGATGAAACGATTTGCCGCAATTATAGGGATTTGCTACAATTCATGGGTGTCGAATGTTAACACAACGCAACGAGGCTTGTATACGCCAATAGGTCTCCTATGAGTGCCCGCCATAGTGAGGCAGAAGAACGATGTATAAGCACGATTATTTTAAACACTTTATTAGATCCGCAATTGATTTAATTTATACTAGCGATGAAATACAGTGCAGGTTTTGTTAAGACGATTAGGTGGGTAAAAGTAGACACGCTCTATCTTTAATCGGGCATGTTATTTCGGCGAGTCAAAAAACTCTAATTATGAAAACAGGGTGAGAAAACAAAAAAAAACGAAACCAAGGCATCAACCCTACATCACAAATTGATCAAAAGTATAGATTGCACGACACGAAACACATAAATTAACATACATTTAACGATTCACAAAGAATCAATGAATTAACCAAACAAAAGCGAAAAAAAATCAATTTTTAAATCATGATCCATACCAACAACCTACACTGTGTAGTAACATTACCAAAGACATCATTCCCATCATCCATGCCTTATTGTTGGGCTTGCAAATCAGCCGGAGGATAGACCAAAATTCAAACTGACAGTATAACCCCCCCCCCCCAAATGAAGGATACAATTGAATTTTCCTCAACGAAAATGTTATTAGATAGGAAAATTACAGAGCGCGCGCGTGTATAATTGTGCGAATTTACAAGCAAGCAAGTATATTTCAACATTTACTTTGGCCATTCTTCAATGGTTTGGATCCCTCTCAACCCATGATTTTGTTTTAAAATTGCTACCCTCCTTCTTCATTACATTCATGCTGAATAGTCGATTTGTTGAAGCCAACATCTTTCGGCTTGTAGGTACACATGTCGGAAACATATTACTTACACACATACATATGTATGCAGTATCTTAAACGACGAAATAAAAACGGTGTCGATATGACGTGAGGGATGGATGATAATAGCAATTTTCTGCTTGAAATGAAAAAGAAAATTCAATTAATTAGGCACCCACCGAAACGCCAGGACCTCTCTCTATCTCACTACATGTAGATCCACTTAAATTCTGTTGAGGGTGTTAAAAGAATGGTTAGTTCTTTGCCACTTCATTGAGTTCGAGGGATGGCCAGTTGATTTTTATTAAACGTGTCTTTTGAATAGTTAACTTTTCCTCACTATAGGGGGTGTGGTGAATTATTGCGTGTTAAGTAATAGATATATCAGTTGAGTAATCTATCTTCTAATTTTTATTTTTCAACGGTACATGATTTTTTTTATGTTTACAAGGCATTAGTGAAGTAAACAATCTGTCATTTTGTATGTATATTAAGTTGCTTTTGATACAATCCTGATTTTTTTTGCTTCCATTCATTTTCCGTACAAACCTGTAATTTTATACGAAAAAAATCCTTAAAGCAATTTCTCTTGGAAATAAAAGGAAATACATTTAGAGCAAACCGTACAAGAAGCTGCTACAGCATCCTCCCTCTACGTTAAGTAAGATTTTATAAATGAAGGCAATAATAGGGGAAACATTCTCAAAGCTTTCCTATAGAATAAATTTCAATTTTTGGAGTTTACCTTTTCTGGAGCCAGGTTGATTAGAATCGGGTAAAACACCACCTTTTTAACATCTAGTGCTAGAGACAATATTTAAGTTTATTAGGGGTTTTCAACACTCACACTTACTTTATAAATTGGACCAGCATCTAATTTTCTATTCGAATAGTTAAATATTTGTATCAGCGAATTTCTTCCTTTAGGTATGTCTCATTTTCTCGAAAAATTTATGAATTGCTTTTTATTATAAATAAATGATTTTGATATGAGACGATATGTTCTATTATCCTGAAAACACCTAGTTTAACGTATTATGAACTTAGAGGTCCATTCAAGAACGTCTTTAGTTTCAATAACCCTCAACTATTTGATACTCGTTAACTAACGTCAGTATACACTTAAAAAACATGTTTATACTACTGAACAATGAAACTTACTGACCAGGCGATACATAGTATAGAAAAATGCATCAACTAGAAACGGCTGAACAGTATATGGTAACAATTTTGCATTGATCTCAACGAATGGCTATTTAATGCACAATATATACGTGTACTGCTGTGGTATCCTCCTTACTCGAATACAATAAAAGCTGCAATCCCAAATGAATTTCAATTTGCTATAGTTCGATTTTACACAAGGATCCAGATCATCCTTATGCTCACGTACTAAAGCAAATCGATGGGATTCGGCCAATCTATTGCGTGCGACACACTATGTGAGGTCATCCATGGAAAGGACACTATGAGAGCACGGTATCGAGCACAATAGGGACAATGGCCAATTCAATAGTCGTTAACCAGACACATTGGACGGTATAGTAACACGACTGGACTATCGAGTCGCATTTCAGGAAACAGCCCAATATCTCTAAGTGGAATGAGAACTCTACGATTTGGCTATATTCAATATGTAGCTGTCATGACAATTCCCATTTACATTGTGAACCCAACGTTGGCTCTTTAGGTAAATGGATTAAACTCCATTGTAGGATTATGGAAATGTTTGATTTACATACGATAATATTTCCGTTTTCTGCAGAATTGTTTCTAGTCGCGATTGATTTAAATAGAATGTGTACTTGTCAGGAGTATCATTTGAAATGTATATAGTCTGATTTCTCAGTCACTTTAACGTTCAAAAAATAGTCAACCTCTGGTTTATAAATCAAATAAATAGTATTCAAAAATATATAAGTTCGTCATCATTGTTCCGTTGCTACTTCATTGCTGGAAAGGCGACAAAATGCATTTTCTGTGGTATCAAAATATTTCATTTTTCTATTGATATCAAAAAGAGAAGTAAATCACAATGCCGCACACCTGAGCATCGGACAAAATAAGAAGTTTTTTCAAACATGCATATGTCCTTCTTGCCTTGTATTTATATTCCAGAAATCTTTGTCCATCTTCGGAACGATTTAGGAGATATTTTTACAAGATAACACTTGGACATTTGTAGAAATTCGATCGACTTACACTCGCCTTCATAAACATCATGAAAAATACGAGTTAAGCCTTTTTTTGGATGCTGATCGTAATCGTATGATCGTATGCACGTAAAGGTGTAAACTGAACGATGCCAATTGATGTACAAAACGATCAGCTACAGATAGTTTTATCTTCGACAGGCCGATACTTTTCCCTTAAAATGAACTCATGTGAAAATCTACGTATGGTCACTTTATCTTATAGAAATATCGTGCGAAATTTAGTGTGTTTTTTTTGGTATTCACTGTCAATGTCGTGTTTGTTTTTTCGCAGGATGTATTATGATAAAGTTTAGATAAGATTTAATTTTGGTGAAGCAAAACGAGACTTCAAACGAAATGAAGAGCCAACAAGGCTTCAAAGCAGTGGCGTGTGATATGAAGAATTTCTTAATCGATTTATAAGCAATTCCTTACAGAAAGTTTTATAAAATTTTCACAGAAATTTTTTCTGCAATTTCCGGTGCGCTTGTCAAGGCCCACCATGTGTCTCCGCATACATACATATATGTATATATATATATATATATATATATATCCATAAATATATATATATAAATATCAAAACTCAAAACTGCGCTATTATTAGTGCAGCATAACAACTGAAGTAATAGCTGACTTCACTGACGACTGACCAACAACTCAACTGACTAGCTCAACAATGACCGACAGTCTAGCTTGTGGTCTAGATGGTCAGGACTATTTATCGGCTGGGGGAACAAAGAACCCTGGAGGCTGCGGGAACTGCAATTGAATTGTTTCAAATAACACTCTTTATTGATTGAAATCCAATATTCAGAACTACAGTATTATTAATGGAGAATCACAACTTAAGCTATTACTTGACTTCACTGACGACTGACCAACAACTCAACTGACTTGCTCAACAGTGACCGAAAGACTAGCCTGTGGTCTAGATGGTCAGGACTATTTATCGGCTGGGAGAACAAAGAACCCAGGAGCCTGAGGCACTTGGAAGAAAATGTGATCAGCATTTATAGAATTGGATATCTACATATATTTATACATATATATATATACTTATATAATATATCCATAAATATATATATATAAATATCACTACTCAAAACTGCACTATTATTCGTGCCACATAACAACTGAAGTAATAGCTGACTTCACTGACCACTGACCAACAACTCAACTGACTAGCTCAACAATGACCGACAGTCTAGCTTGTGGTCTAGATGGTTAGGACTATTTATCGGCTGGGGGAACAAAGAACCCTGGAGGCTGCAGGAACTGCAATTGAATTGTTTCAAATAACACTCTTTATTGATTGAATTACAATATTCAGAACTACAGTATTATTAATGGAGAATCACAACTTAAGCTATTACTTGACTTCACTGACGACTGACCAACAACTCAACTGACTTGCTCAACAGTGACCGAAAGACTAGCCTGTGGTCTAGATGGTCAGGACTATTTATCGGCTGGGAGAACAAAGAACCCAGGAGCCTGAGGCACCTGGAAGAAAAGGTGATCAGCATTTATAGAATTGGATATCTATATATATTTATACATACATATTTATATATATATACTTATATATATATATCCATATATATATATATATATATATATATATATATATATCACTACTCAAAACTGCACTATTATTAGTGCAGCATAACAACTGAAGTAATAGCTGACTTCACTGGCGACTGACCAACAACTCAACTGACTAGTTGAACAATGACCGACAGACTAGCTTGTGGTCTAGATGGTCAGGACTATTTATCGGCTGGGGGAACAAAGAACCCAAGACCCTGAGGGAACTGCATTTGAATTGTTTCAAATAACGCTATTTATTGATTGAATTACAATAATCAGAACTGCACTATTATTAATGCAGAATCACAACTGAAGTAATAGTTGACTTCACCAACGACTGACGAACATCAACTGACTAGCTCAACAATGACCGACAGACTAGCCTGTGGTCTAGATGGTCAGGACTATTTATCGGCTGGGGGAACAAAGAACCCAAGACCCTAAGGGAACTGCAATTGAATTGTTTTTGAAAACCACTCTTTATTAATTGAATTACCATAATCAGAACTGCACTATTATTAATGCAGAATAACAACTGCAGTAATAGCTGACTTCACTGACGACTGACCAACAACTCAACTGACTAGTTCAACAATGACCGACAGACTAGCTTGTGGTCTAGATGGTCAGGACTATTTATCGGCTAGGAGAACAAAGAACCCAGGAACCTGAGGCACTTGGAAGAAAATGTGATCAGCATTTATAGAATTGGATATCTACATATATTTATACATATATATATATACTTATATAATATATCCATAAATATATATATATAAATATCACTACTCAAAACTGCACTATTATTCGTGCCACATAACAACTGAAGTAATAGCTGACTTCACTGACCACTGACCAACAACTCAACTGACTAGCTCAACAATGACCGACAGACTAGCTTGTGGTCTAGATGGTCAGGACTATTTATCGGCTGGGGGAACAAAGAACCCTAGATGCTGCGGGAACTGCAATTGAATTGTTTCAAATAACACTCTTTATTGATTGAATTACAATAATCAGAACTGCACTACTATTAATGCAGAATCACAACTCAAGCTATTACTTGACTTCACTGACGACTGACCAACAACTCAACTGACCAGCTCAACAGTGACCAACAGACTAGCCTGTGGTCTAGATGGTCAGGACTATTTATCGGCTGGGGGAACAAAGAACCCAAGATCCTGAGGGAACTGCAATTGAATTATTTTTAAATAACATTCTTTATGAATTGAATTACAATATTAAGAACTGCACTGTTACTAATGCAGAATAACAACTGCAGTTATAGTTGCCTTCACTGACGACTGACCAACAACTCAACTGACTTGCTCAACAGTGACCGAAAGACTAGCCTGTGGTCTAGATGGTCAGGACTATTTATCGGCTGGGAGAACAAAGAACCCAGGAGCCTGAGGCACTTGGAAGAAAATGTGATCAGCATTTATAGAATTGGATATCTACATATATTTATACATATATATATATACTTATATAATATATCCATAAATATATATATATAAATATCACTACTCAAAACTGCACTATTATTCGTGCCACATAACAACTGAAGTAATAGCTGACTTCACTGACCACTGACCAACAACTCAACTGACTAGCTCAACAATGACCGACAGTCTAGCTTGTGGTCTAGATGGTCAGGACTATTTATCGGCTGGGGGAACAAAGAACCCTGGAGGCTGCGGGAACTGCAATTGAATTGTTTCAAATAACACTCTTTATTGATTGAATTACAATATTCAGAACTACAGTATTATTAATGGAGAATCACAACTTAAGCTATTACTTGACTTCACTGACGACTGACCAACAACTCAACTGACTAGCTCAACAATGACCGACAGTCTAGCTTGTGGTCTAGATGGTTAGGACTATTTATCGGCTGGGGGAACAAAGAACCCTGGAGGCTGCGGGAACTGCAATTGAATTGTTTCAAATAACACTCTTTATTGATTGAATTACAATATTCAGAACTACAGTATTATTAATGGAGAATCACAACTTAAGCTATTACTTGACTTCACTGACGACTGACCAACAACTCAACTGACTTGCTCAACAGTGACCGAAAGACTAGCCTGTGGTCTAGATGGTCAGGACTATTTATCGGCTGGGAGAACAAAGAACCCAGGAGCCTGAGGCACTTGGAAGAAAATGTGATCAGCATTTATAGAATTGGATATCTACATATATTTATACATATATATATATATACTTATATAATATATCCATAAATATATATATATAAATATCACTACTCAAAACTGCACTATTATTCGTGCCACATAACAACTGAAGTAATAGCTGACTTCACTGACCACTGACCAACAACTCAACTGACTAGCTCAACAATGACCGACAGTCTAGCTTGTGGTCTAGATGGTTAGGACTATTTATCGGCTGGGGGAACAAAGAACCCTGGAGGCTGCGGGAACTGCAATTGAATTGTTTCAAATAACACTCTTTATTGATTGAATTACAATATTCAGAACTACAGTATTATTAATGGAGAATCACAACTTAAGCTATTACTTGACTTCACTGACGACTGACCAACAACTCAACTGACTTGCTCAACAGTGACCGAAAGACTAGCCTGTGGTCTAGATGGTCAGGACTATTTATCGGCTGGGAGAACAAAGAACCCAGGAGCCTGAGGCACTTGGAAGAAAATGTGATCAGCATTTATAGAATTGGATATCTACATATATTTATACATATATATATATACTTATATAATATATCCATAAATATATATATATAAATATCACTACTCAAAACTGCACTATTATTCGTGCCACATAACAACTGAAGTAATAGCTGACTTCACTGACCACTGACCAACAACTCAACTGACTAGCTCAACAATGACCGACAGTCTAGCTTGTCGTCTAGATGGTCAGGACTATTTATCGGCTGGGGGAACAAAGAACCCTGGAGGCTGCGGGAACTGCAATTGAATTGTTTCAAATAACACTCTTTATTGATTGAATTACAATATTCAGAACTACAGTATTATTAATGGAGAATCACAACTTAAGCTATTACTTGACTTCACTGACGACTGACCAACAACTCAACTGACTAGCTCAACAATGACCGACAGTCTAGCTTGTGGTCTAGATGGTTAGGACTATTTATCGGCTGGGGGAACAAAGAACCCTGGAGGCTGCGGGAACTGCAATTGAATTGTTTCAAATAACACTCTTTATTGATTGAAATCCAATATTCAGAACTACAGTATTATTAATGGAGAATCACAACTTAAGCTATTACTTGACTTCACTGACGACTGACCAACAACTCAACTGACTTGCTCAACAGTGACCGAAAGACTAGCCTGTGGTCTAGATGGTCAGGACTATTTATCGGCTGGGAGAACAAAGAACCCAGGAGCCTGAGGCACTTGGAAGAAAATGTGATCAGCATTTATAGAATTGGATATCTACATATATTTATACATATATATATATACTTATATAATATATCCATAAATATATATATATAAATATCACTACTCAAAACTGCACTATTATTCGTGCCACATAACAACTGAAGTAATAGCTGACTTCACTGACCACTGACCAACAACTCAACTGACTAGCTCAACAATGACCGACAGTCTAGCTTGTGGTCTAGATGGTTAGGACTATTTATCGGCTGGGGGAACAAAGAACCCTGGAGGCTGCGGGAACTGCAATTGAATTGTTTCAAATAACACTCTTTATTGATTGAATTACAATATTCAGAACTACAGTATTATTAATGGAGAATCACAACTTAAGCTATTACTTGACTTCACTGACGACTGACCAACAACTCAACTGACTTGCTCAACAGTGACCGAAAGACTAGCCTGTGGTCTAGATGGTCAGGACTATTTATCGGCTGGGAGAACAAAGAACCCAGGAGCCTGAGGCACTTGGAAGAAAAGGTGATCAGCATTTATAGAATTGGATATCTACATATATTTATACATATATATATATACACTTATATATAACCATAAATATATATATATAAATATCACAACTCAAAACTGCGCTATTATTAGTGCAGAATAACAACTGAAGTAATAGCTGACTTCACTGACGACTGACCAAAACTCAACTGACTAGTTCAACAATGACCGACAGACTAGCTTGGGCTCTAGATGGTCAGGACTATTTATCGGCTGGGGAAACAAAGAACCCAAGACCCTGCGGGAACTGCAATTGAATTGTTTTTGAAAACCACTCTTTATTAATTGAATTACCATAATCAGAACTGCACTGTTATTAATGCAGAATAACAACTGAAGTAATAGCTGACTTCACTGACGACTGACCAACAACTCAACTGACTAGCTCAGCAATGACCGACAGACTAGCCTGTGGTCTAGATGGTCAGGACTATTTATCGGCTGGGGGAACAAAGAACCCAAGACCCTGAGGAAACTGCAATTGAATTGTTTTTGAAAACCACTTTTTATTAATTGAATTACCATAATCAGAACTGCACTGTTATTAATGCAGAATAACAACTGCAGTAATAGCTGACTTCACTGACGACTGACCAACAACTCAACTGACTAGTTCAACAATGACCGACAGACTAGCTTGTGGTCTAGATGGGCAGGACTATTTATCGGCTGGGGGAACAAAGAACCCTAGAGGCTGGGGGAACTGCATTTGAATTGTTTCAAATAACGCTCATTATTGATTGAATTACAATAATCAGAACTGCACTGTTATTAATACAGAATAACAACTGAAGTAATAGTTGACTTCACTAACGACTGACCAACATGAACTGACTAGCTCAACAATGACCGACAGACTAGCCTGTGGTCTAGATGGTCAGGACTATTTATCGGCTGGGGGAACAAAGAACCCAAGACCCTAAGGGAACTGCAATTGAATTGTTTTTGAAAACCACTCTTTATTAATTGAATTACCATAATCAGAACTGCACTGTTATTAATGCAGAATAACAACTGCAGTAATAGCTGACTTCACTGACGACTGACCAACAACTCAACTGACTAGTTCAACAATGACCGACAGACTAGCTTGTGGTCTAGATGGTCAGGACTATTTATCGGCTGGGGGAACAAAGAACCCAAGACCCTGAGGGAACTGCATTTGAATTGTTTCAAATAACGCTATTTATTGATTGAATTACAATAATCAGAACTGCACTATTTTTAATGCAGAATCACAACTGAAGTAATAGTTGACTTCACCAACGACTGACGAACATCAACTGACTAGCTCAACAATGACCGACAGACTAGCCTGTGGTCTAGATGGTCAGGACTATTTATCGGCTGGGGGAACAAAGAACCCAAGACCCTGAGGGAACTGCAATTGAATTGTTTTTGAAAACCACTCTTTATTAATTGAATTACCATAATCAGAACTGCACTGTTATTAATGCAGAATAACAACTGCAGTAATAGCTGACTTCACTGACGACTGACCAACAACTCAACTGACTAGTTCAACAATGACCGACAGACTAGCTTGTGGTCTAGATGGGCAGGACTATTTATCGGCTGGGGGAACAAAGAACCCTAGAGGCTGGGGGAACTGCATTTGAATTGTTTCAAATAACGCTCATTATTGATTGAATTACAATAATCAGAACTGCACTGTTATTAATGCAGAATAACAACTGAAGTAATAGTTGACTTCACTAACGACTGACCAACATGAACTGACTAGCTCAACAATGACCGACAGACTAGCCTGTGGTCTGGATGGTCAGGACTATTTATCAGCTGGGGGAACAAAGAACCCAAGACCCTAAGGGAACTGCAATTGAATTGTTTTTGAAAACCACTCTTTATTAATTGAATTACCATAATCAGAACTGCACTGTTATTAATGCAGAATAACAACTGCAGTAATAGCTGACTTCACTGACGACTGACCAACAACTCAACTGACTAGTTCAACAATGACCGACAGACTAGCTTGTGGTCTAGATGGTCAAGACTATTTATCGGCTAGGAGAACAAAGAACCCAGGAGCCTGAGGCGCCTTCAAGAAAAGGTGATCAGCATTTATAGAATTGGATGTATACATGTATTTATACATATATATATACACTTATATATAACCATAAATATATATATATATAAATATCACAACTCAAAACTGCGCTATTATTAGTGCAGAATAACAGCTGAAGTAATAGCTGACTTCACTGACGACTGACCAACAACTCAACTGACTAGTTCAACAATGACCGACAGACTAGCTTGTGGTCTAGATGGGCAGGACTATTTATCGGCTGGGGGAACAAAGAACCCTAGAGGCTGGGGGAACTGCATTTGAATTGTTTCAAATAACGCTCATTATTGATTGAATTACAATAATCAGAACTGCACTGTTATTAATGCAGAATAACAACTGAAGTAATAGTTGACTTCACTAACGACTGACCAACATGAACTGACTAGCTCAACAATGACCGACAGACTAGCCTGTGGTCTGGATGGTCAGGACTATTTATCAGCTGGGGGAACAAAGAACCCAAGACCCTAAGGGAACTGCAATTGAATTGTTTTTGAAAACCACTCTTTATTAATTGAATTACCATAATCAGAACTGCACTGTTATTAATGCAGAATAACAACTGCAGTAATAGCTGACTTCACTGACGACTGACCAACAACTCAACTGACTAGTTCAACAATGACCGACAGACTAGCTTGTGGTCTAGATGGTCAAGACTATTTATCGGCTAGGAGAACAAAGAACCCAGGAGCCTGAGGCGCCTTCAAGAAAAGGTGATCAGCATTTATAGAATTGGATGTATACATGTATTTATACATATATATATACACTTATATATAACCATAAATATATATATATATAAATATCACAACTCAAAACTGCGCTATTATTAGTGCAGAATAACAGCTGAAGTAATAGCTGACTTCACTGACGACTGACCAACAACTCAACTGACTAGTTCAACAATGACCGACAGACTAGCTTGGGCTCTAGATGGTCAGGACTATTTATCGGCTGGGGAAACAAAGAACCCAAGACCCTGCGGGAACTGCAATTGAATTGTTTTTGAAAACCACTCTTTATTAATTGAATTACCATAATCAGAACTGCACTGTTATTAATGCAGAATAACAACTGAAGTAATAGCTGACTTCACTGACGACTGACCAACAACTCAACTGACTAGTTCAACAATGACCGACAGACTAGCTTGGGCTCTAGATGGTCAGGACTATTTATCGGCTGGGGAAACAAAGAACCCAAGACCCTGCGGGAACTGCAATTGAATTGTTTTTGAAAACCACTCTTTATTAATTGAATTACAATAATCAGAACTGCACTATTATTAATGCAGAATCACAACTGAAGTAATAGTTGACTTCACTAACGACTGACCAACATCAACTGACTAGCTCAGCAATGACCGACAGACTAGCCTGTGGTCTAGATGGTCTGGACTATTTATCGGCTGGGGGAACAAAGAACCCAAGACCCTGAGGAAACTGCAATTGAATTGTTTTTGAAAACCACTCTTTATTAATTGAATTACCATAATCAGAACTGCACTGTTATTAATGCAGAATAACAACTGCAGTAATAGCTGACTTCACTAACGACTGACCAACATCAACTGACTAGCTCAGCAATGACCGACAGACTAGCCTGTGGTCTAGATGGTCTGGACTATTTATCGGCTGGGGGAACAAAGAACCCAAGACCCTGAGGGAACTGCAATTGAATTATTTTTTAATAACATTCTTTATGGATTGAATTACAATATTAAGAACTGCACTGTTATTAATGCAGAATAAAACCTGCAGTAATATTTGACTTCACTAACGACTGGCCAACATCAACTGACTAGCTCAGCAATGACCGACAGACTAGCCTGTGGTCTAGATGGTCAGGACTATTTATCGGCTGGGGGAACAACGAACCCTAGAGGCTGGGGGAACTGCATTTGAATTGTTTCAAATAACGCTCTTTATTGATTGAATAACAATAATCAGAACTGCACTGTTATTAATGCAGAATAACAACTCAAGCTATTACTCGACTTCACGAACGACTGACGAACATCAACTGACTAGCTCAACAATGACCGACAGACTAGCTTGTGGTCTAGATGGTCAGGACTATTTATCGGCTGGGGGAACAAAGAACCCAAGACCCTGAGGGAACTGCAATTGAATTGTTTTTGAAAACCACTCTTTATTAATTGAATTACAATAATCAGAACTGCACTATTATTAATGCAGAATAACAACTGCAGTAATAGCTGACTTCACTGACGACTGACCAACAACTCAACTGACTAGTTCAACAATGACCGACAGACTAGCTTGTGGTCTAGATGGTCAGGACTATTTATCGGCTGGGGGAACAAAGAACCCAAGACCCTGAGGGAACTGCATTTGAATTGTTTCAAATAACGCTATTTATTGATTGAATTACAATAATCAGAACTGCACTATTATTAATGCAGAATCACAACTGAAGTAATAGTTGACTTCACCAACGACTGACGAACATCAACTGACTAGCTCAACAATGACCGACAGACTAGCCTGTGGTCTAGATGGTCAGGACTATTTATCGGCTGGGGGAACAAAGAACCCAAGACCCTAAGGGAACTGCAATTGAATTGTTTTTGAAAACCACTCTTTATTAATTGAATTACCATAATCAGAACTGCACTGTTATTAATGCAGAATAACAACTGCAGTAATAGCTGACTTCACTGACGACTGACCAACAACTCAACTGACTAGTTCAACAATGACCGACAGACTAGCTTGGGCTCTAGATGGTCAGAACTATTTATCGGCTAGGAGAACAAAGAACCCAGGAGCCTGAGGCGCCTTCAAGAAAAGGTGATCAGCATTTATAGAATTGGATGTATACATGTATTTATACATATATATATATACACTTATATATAACCATAAATATATATATATATAAATATCACAACTCAAAACTGCGCTATTATTAGTGCACAATAACAACTGAAGTAATAGCTGACTTCACTGACGACTGACCAACAACTCAACTGACTAGTTCAACAATGACCGACAGACTAGCTTGGGCTCTAGATGGTCAGGACTATTTATCGGCTGGGGAAACAAAGAACCCAAGACCCTGCGGGAACTGCAATTGAATTGTTTTTGAAAACCACTCTTTATTAATTGAATTACCATAATCAGAACTGCACTGTTATTAATGCAGAATAACAACTGAAGTAATAGCTGACTTCACTGACGACTGACCAACAACTCAACTGACTAGTTCAACAATGACCGACAGACTAGCTTGGGCTCTAGATGGTCAGGACTATTTATCGGTTGGGGAAACAAAGAACCCAAGACCCTGCGGGAACTGCAATTGAATTGTTTTTGAAAACCACTCTTTATTAATTGAATTACCATAATCAGAACTGCACTGTTATTAATGCAGAATAACAACTGAAGTAATAGCTGACTTCACTGACGACTGACCAACAACTCAACTGACTAGTTCCAACTGAAGTAATAGCTGACTTCACTGACGACTGACCAACAACTCAACTGACTAGTTCAACAATGACCGAAAGACTAGCTTGGGCTCTAGATGGTCAGGACTATTTATCGGCTGGGGAAACAAAGAACCCAAGACCCTGCGGGAACTGCAATTGAATTGTTTTTGAAAACCACTTTTTATTAATTGAATTACAATAATCAGAACTGCACTATTATTAATGCAGAATCACAACTGAAGTAATAGTTGACTTCACTAACGACTGACCAACATCAACTGACTAGCTCAGCAATGACCGACAGACTAGCCTGTGGTCTAGATGGTCAGGACTATTTATCGGCTGGGGGAACAAAGAACCCAAGACCCTGAGGAAACTGCAATTGAATTGTTTTTGAAAACCACTCTTTATTAATTGAATTACCATAATCAGAACTGCACTGTTATTAATGCAGAATAACAACTGCAGTAATAGCTGACTTCACTGACGACTGACCAACAACTCAACTGACTAGTTCAACAATGACCGACAGACTAGCTTGTGGTCTAGATGGGCAGGACTATTTATCGGCTGGGGGAACAACGAACCCTAGAGGCTGGGGGAACTGCATTTGAATTGTTTCAAATAACGCTCATTATTGATTGAATTACAATAATCAGAACTGCACTGTTATTAATGCAGAATCACAACTGAAGTAATAGTTGACTTCACTAACGACTGACCAACATCAACTGACTAGCTCAGCAATGACCGACAGACTAGCCTGTGGTCTAGATGGTCAGGACTATTTATCGGCTGGGGAAACAAAGAACCCAAGACCCTGCGGGAACTGCAATTGAATTGTTTTTGAAAACCACTCTTTATTAATTGAATTACCATAATCAGAACTGCACTGTTATTAATGCAGAATAACAACTGCAGTAATAGCTGACTTCACTGACGACTGACCAACAACTCAACTGACTAGTTCAACAATGACCGACAGACTAGCTTGTGGTCTAGATGGTCAAGACTATTTATCGGCTAGGAGAACAAAGAACCCAGGAGCCTGAGGCGCCTTCAAGAAAAGGTGATCAGCATTTATAGAATTGGATGTATACATGTATTTATACATATATATATACACTTATATATAACCATAAATATATATATATATAAATATCACAACTCAAAACTGCGCTATTATTAGTGCAGAATAACAACTGCAGTAATAGCTGACTTCACTGACAACTGGCCAACATGAACTGACTAGCTCAACAATGACCGACAGACTAGCTTGTGGTCTAGATGGTCAGGACTATTTATCGGCTGGGGGAACAAAGAACCCAAGACCCTAAGGGAACTGCAATTGAATTGTTTTTGAAAACCACTCTTTATTAATTGAATTACCATAATCAGAACTGCACTGTTATTAATGCAGAATAACAACTGCAGTAATAGCTGACTTCACTGACGACTGACCAACAACTCAACTGACTAGTTCAACAATGACCGACAGACTAGCTTGTGGTCTAGATGGGCAGGACTATTTATCGGCTGGGGGAACAAAGAACCCTAGAGGCTGGGGGAACTGCATTTGAATTGTTTCAAATAACGCTCATTATTGATTGAATTACAATAATCAGAACTGCACTGTTATTAATGCAGAATAACAACTGCAGTAATAGCTGACTTCACTGACGACTGACCAACAACTCAACTGACTAGTTCAACAATGACCGACAGACTAGCCTGTGGTCTAGATGGTCAGGACTATTTATCGGCTGGGGGAACAAAGAACCCAAGACCCTAAGGGAACTGCAATTGAATTGTTTTTGAAAACCACTCTTTATTAATTGAATTACCATAATCAGAACTGCACTGTTATTAATGCAGAATAACAACTGCAGTAATAGCTGACTTCACTGACGACTGACCAACAACTCAACTGACTAGTTCAACAATGACCGACAGACTAGCTTGTGGTCTAGATGGTCAAGACTATTTATCGGCTAGGAGAACAAAGAACCCAGGAGCCTGAGGCACCTTCAAGAAAAGGTGATCAGCATTTATAGAATTGGATGTATACATATATTTATACATATATATATACACTTATATATAACCATATATATATATATATATATATATATATATATATATATAAATATCACAACTCAAAACTGCGCTATTATTAGTGCAGAATAACAACTGAAGTAATAGCTGACTTCACTGACGACTGACCAACAACTCAACTGACTAGTTGAACAATGACCGACAGACTAGCTTGTGGTCTAGATGGTCAGGACTATTTATCGGCTGGGGGAACAACGAACCCAAGACCCTGAGGGAACTGCAATTGAATTGTTTTTGAAAACCACTCTTTATTAATTGAATTACAATAATCAGAACTGCACTATTATTAATGCAGAATAGCAAATGAAGTAATCGCTGACTTCACTAACGACTGACCAACATCAACTGACTAGCTCAACAATGACCGACAGACTAGCTTGTGGTCTATATAGTCAGGACTATTTATCGGCTGCGAAAACAAAGAACCCAGGAGCCTGAGGGACCTGCAAGAAAATGTGATCAGGATTGTTAGAAGTGGATATATATATATATATATATATATATATATATATATATATATGTGTGTGTGTGTGATGCTGTGTGTGTATATATATTTTTTATACATATATATATATTTATGTGTGTGTATATATTTTTATTTTTATATATATATATATTTACATCCCTGTAAAATGGGAACCTCATGTCGGATTCTATTTGAATTGGATTCACATATAACTAAGAGACGTGTTTATCTAAGTGGTAAAATCAATCTTGTGGGGCATTTATATCATAAAATGATGCATAATAGATCATACTAGATCGAGAAGAGAAGGGCAGCGTAGAGTTTCAAAAAAACCTGACATAGAGGGATGATTTTTTCCATTTTTATAGTATGATGATTGTTTGTTAATATGTAACGTGACTCAAACTCGAGTTGCATCATAGGTTTTCCACCCCAGGAGCCTTATGAACCATTCCAACCGACGCCTGCCCGATTTTTCGCAATGATTGATCGTGTATGTTGATTTAAAAATACTGACCAATTGGCAACAATGGAAATGATCTCGTTTTTTCCAGTCTTGCATTATTCATCACAATGCACATTGCAAATTGGAAAAATGCATCATACCCCACACCAAAAATAGGCATAGCAACTATTGATCCTCTCAATTTCTCCAAGAATACTCTCTCCCGTTCGCCAATTTTAAGGATTATGCGCAATCTTGATGAATTTCATTCATGGACTGATCCATAGCTACATACGTCGTCAATTCTGAGTGCACAAATTGGATTGATCTTTGGAAAAATTAGCCAATCAATCTAGTCTCATTCGCGTCTTTGGTGCAGTTGCATTTTAAAAACAGCTGAGTCTAGTCAGTCTAACCGGGAAAATAGTCAGAGATTCTAAAGAACGAATATTTAATCGGAAGTTGAGTTTACTAGTGAGTAAAAATGAGAGACTGTTCGCAAATTACAATGGACGAAATGTTTCCAATGGATTATAATGATAACGATACATTTTACATCCCTGTCTGGTGGAAATACCTAATGATGATAATACATTTCATATTGACTTTGCTGTTCCTTGCCCGGGTACTATTTATTACTTTCATTTTAAATATAAAACATTTCTAAAAAGTCAAGTGGATCTTGTTTCAACATTTTATGAAATCTTTTTATGCATCCCAAATTTAGCTACGTTTGGTTTTTTTCCTACAGGAGATCTGGTGCATGCAACACAATCATCATCATCCAGTCCAGGAAGAGAGCCAAGCCGAAATCGAAAATCAGCCTGAAATTGGCAATGGTGCAGAAGCAGAAGATCAATTTGAAAGTACTGATGGTGTGGACGACGAATGGAGCGAATAGGACAATCCTGTGAAAATGCGAGGCTGCACGATACTCAGCGAATTGCATAGCAACATAACACAATAACAGCTCATTCGCTTCAAACAATTCTACAATATTATGGTACTAATATAGAATCAGTGCAGTTTTCATAATATATTTTAAGTTGTTTCTCTGAAACTCCATTGAATCCTCACATGAATTCGGTTCGAAAATCATAAACATAGTATAAAATGAATGTATGATCTGATGAAACATTGAATTCGATAGTGCTTATCAATTTTTCGGTATATTTTAAATTGTTAGAGACGGAACAAAAAGAGATGATATATAATTGGTTAAGAAAACAGCAGCTCTAAGGATCGAATGGACTTCGATGAAGTTTCAGAGACCATTTATGCTAATCCGTAACAAAATTATGTACAAAATATATCAGAAAAAGGGTCAAATTACCAAAATAAGTTTAAATTTTTTTTTTAAATAAATGTATTTACTAACATATAACATGCTTAATAAAATGCTTACTAGCACCAAGTGTTATAATAGCTTTGAATATCCTTTCCACGCCTGATTGGCAGCGAACTCAATTGAAATTCGGTTTTGCTGCACAACAACATCAAAACAAAACAAAAAAACAACTCCTTGTATCATCCATGTTCGTCTTGTGATGTTTGATTTTTAAAAGAAACAAACGTGAAAACCCAAAACAAATCCATACTTATTTTCAACTTTTCGTCGATCGAATCTCCATCACAACACGTTGTGAACATTTCACAGCCCCCCTAAGACAGTAAGTATCTAGGATATCTTGCTTGCGCCTGCCAAACATATATACGAGTAATTTAAACGAGGGACGCCACGCCTTTTTTGGCAATGCTACACAAAATGAAGATGAAATGGAAATAGGAGGACTTACATACCGAAACACAGCAGCTGTAGCGGTTTTACATTGTCTGCTACCCCAATGTACCGCGGCCGACCGATAAGGGATGCCGGGACGAACGTGCATCAATAAAGGATAAAATAACGTTGAGTGCATAGCCAAGAACACCACCCGTAACATGGTGTATGGTAAAGAAAGGACATGCGCATCGATGATTTTTTTCTTCTTCATTGCAATTCATATCCTGGCAGTCTGTTTGATGAGAATGTATACGTCGGGATAACAGGAGGAGTCAACATTTTTAATGGAAATGAGGGAGACAACTATAGATGCCAGGAAAAAGGGCGCGGTTGAATATCTAGATCCTTGCTTGCATGGCATTATCTGCATAGTCGTATAGCGGTTTGTAAGAATTTATCTTTAAATCTCTAAAGGGATTTAAATTAACTATGAAAATATTTTAATGTGTTTCGCCTGGGATTTCGTCGATTGAATTTGAAATTATTCGGAGAAAAATGAATATCATATTTTAAATAGAGAGAGTGTGCCCTATTAGGTAGGTTGCGGGTTAAAAATGAAAGCAATCACTCTCAGCTTTTGTTTAAACACCAACTGGAAATTTGCTTATGTTCTGCGTGTATGTATTATACACACCAGAAAGCTTGTAGCTAACCGAATGATGCATAATTCAAAAAAAGGAACCCTAAAGTTGACCAAGATTGATTTTTGTATTTAAAACATCACACAAAAATTGCATAAAAAATTTCTATCAAAGGTTACTTTAAAAAATGCGTCAGAACTTCTACAAGAAATTCCATGAATCATTGCTGAAAAATTATTGATTAAATTCGACCAAACTCCATAAAAAATCTATAAAATTTCTCCTAAATATCAATCAAAATTTTATGAAAAGTTGATTAAAAAATTGCAGTCAAAATTGTAACGAAAATTGCATAAAATCTGCTTAAAAATTTGATAGAAAAATTTTCTAAACACCCACACGAAAAATGCATAAACAATTTCCCATTTCTGTTCATCAAAAAATAATGAAAAAGTGCACAATAATGAATAAATTTCCAATTTAGAAAATGTTCCATAAGTAACAATATTTATTTTTTATATGAAGTTTTTTATTTGAAATTCTTTCCTAAGTTTTTTTAGCACAGAAATATGTTGGAAAGTTGTATGTTTTGTCTCTACGAGATTTCTTTTAACACGTTTTGTTGTTGAAACTTTGAAGTTTCCGATAAAAGTTGATTGTGATGTGTTATTTTTGTATGCAATTAATTTTTTCGAGAATATATACCTATTGGTTTGCATTTTTGCTCAAAATTCAGCCCCGATTACGGGCAACAAACCCAAGTAGCATGACATTATAGGCGGGTAGTTCTTCGAAGAAAGCCCTCAAGAAAAAAATTGCAGATCATTTTCATGAAGTTTTTAATAAATATGTGGACAACAAACAATTATAAAACCAAAGAAAGGACGCTCGGAAATAAGCCCAGGGATTTGATACCTTGAACCCGAAATAAAATTAAGTTTCAATCAGCAGTCGCACTAAATGAAAATTGTATCTCGAGAACCAAAGTCAAAGACCACGAAATAATTTCAATTGAATTGATTTGATCGAAAGATATTTTCAGGACACTTTATCGAATCGAAAAGGATTCGCAGAAATCGTAATCTCGAAATGAACAGATATTTCACGCGACGAGATTCAACAAAAGTGCGGTATATGTTCGATTTTATCGTGCGTTCATTTTTGATTGCGCGACCGGGAGGGAAGCTTTTGCAATGGATGCGACTTATCAAATGATAATGTTTATGATATCAAAAGTGGGAGGTGACATTATGTCCTCTCTGTCTCACCTGTGCGAAGATAGCATTATATCCCTTCTTAACGACTTCAAGCGGTTGCAGGGCGTGACGAACGACTGTGGCCCTCCAATCGCATGTTAATGTGGAATGCTGCGTGACGATGTACAACGCCGAAAACGATATGGTTGTTCATGGGAAAGAAGATTCTCCCAGTATCTTTAGATGCAACGCATCTAAAGTATCTCTGGCGCTGTGTATGGACAACCAACAACAGCTTCGATTCTTGTTGGATTTTTGGCCGACGAGCTGTAAACATTTAGGTGGGAGAACTATTCGTGGCACGGGAACTTTCTCCTCCGTTTTAGTGTACACGGAAGAGGCAGGACAACACATTGCTTGTCGTGTAGATTTTGTTGATATCAGATCAGCCACCTTGCCACCTTGACTTCCTCCTTCCGGGGGGCAGATGTTGGCATACCTGCGGGTTGTTTTGCAAATAGAATTTCATTCAAAAATTCTATTCAGGAAAGCAAGGCTGGCATGGGATTTGATTGATGTTGCTGCGGAAGGTAGCAGATATTCAAGAAGATCATTGGAACCGGTTTGAGTCGAAATGTCTCGTACTTAGCCATCACGATTGATCTTTAAGATGAGGGGACTGAGGTGTCATCGAAACGATGCGCTCATTATTTTTGCGCACGTAGATATTACCATCTTTGAATGTCGTCTGTATATATCTGATTCTTTGAATAAATTTTAAATCGGGGGGAAGGAGAAGATGTTGGGCACAACCAAATAGTATCTCCCTTCCACAGATTTCTTGCGTAGATGAGACAAGCAGCCACTGAAATGTGTCTACTGGTCTTTGACTCTGATAGAGGAATCGCGGCATCAAGTTTATGTCCACTGTATGTAGATTCCTCTAGACTACTCCACCCGTGCCTCCCTATTCACTCTTCCTACATCATGCGCATCGAAATCACTTAAGAAACAACGGCTCTTTTTGAAGTAGTCTATCTATCCGTATACGGCGACTATAATAGATACCTGTCCACTTGAAATTCGCCAATCCCATTCTACCCTTCCTTCTCCTATAAGTGTCCTGTTGGGCATTGTTTGTCCTGTCCATACGCCAACATCTCCAGATTGTGTGCTCGAACTCAGGATTTGTTGTTCGTCCAGTTTTAAATGTTTATATACACACAGAGGCAGCAGTGGCTTAAAAAACCCAACAAAAAGGAGCATGGTGGGTTTGTGTGTTTGCTGGATAGGTTGATGGGTAGGTGTAGATAGATATGTAAGCGTGGGAGACGACAAGGCCGGCCTGGGCACATGCATATGGGGTTGAGTTAAGTACGTTAGAGAAGAAACCAGCCAGTATGTGTAGTAACGTCTTCTTTCGCGCATTCACCATTGATTGACTTTCAATCAGAGTTTCCTTAATAGTTTTCCCCCACGAATTTTTTTCCAAAACTTGCTTGGCTGATTCGCATTTGCTGCATTCGTGACCGCGACGTGTCCCTGTGTGAATGTGCGTAATGCCTGTTCGGATTGAGTTGTTTTCTTTAATTCGTAAGGATAACCGAAACTTCAATGCCCCTTGTATACTCGTACAGCCTTCGTGTGATTATTATAAAAGCAAGGGCTGGCCAACGTGCGGAAAGAGAGGGGAGGAGTTTTATAAGTTGTTGCTGTTTTTACTGTTTTCTCATCGTTTCAACTGATATTTCTGCAAATAGAGAAAAAGTGAAAGAGGGTATGGTTTTCTCCTCGATAGCAACAAATAAACAAAGGAAAAACATTTACACAAACTGGGCATGGATATTTGGATACAGTCGAGTTGGGTTTTGATTCGGTACGGTCGGTATAGTCGGTTAAACGTTTTGGGCGTCTACTACAATGAAGAAGCATTCGAGCTCGTAAAGGCTCTAGGCTAGACGTGACGTTGTGCTGCACAATATAGGTGCATGAATATCGAGAAATCTTGTACTATTATTTTTTAAATGTAAGAAAATAAAACAGCACAACAACTAATGTTCAGTTTTCAATAAAATATCTTGTGAATAGTGAGTGCAAACTATTATTTTGATATTGTTTCGTTCGAATTCAGTTCACCAACTGTTTCGAGTAATGTACAGTGATTTTCATTTAACAAACCATATGTCTTCGGCAATCTGTTCAAAAATTACAAGACATCAATTTCCTTGAACGATCGGTGAACAAATCAATTCAATTAGCTCTTGGTTTTTCTCATTAAAACAAACCCTTTTGATTTTGAATTAAACTGTGAACCCCTAAATCGAGTTTTTATAAACGTCTTAAAGTGTTTTATATATAGTATTTATAATTGAAAATAGCTGGTGCCCTTTCGTTTCCGTTTGGTACGTGTTAAGATACTATGTGTAGCAATGAAAACGTTGATGAGCATATCTCCAGACTAGCCTCTTCACCATCGTCGTCGTCTACATTGATATCGACACCAACAATATCAACTAGAAGTCAAAAAACATTCGACACAAAAGGATTTGGTTCGGCATCCTTGATCGGTAATACAAGTTTACCTCAGCAACTTCTGCACAATCCATACCAACAATATCAGCATCAAATTAACCATCATTCACGAGGAGCAGGAAGCCATCCACATCATTCGCTTGCCAATATGTCATCGATTCTTGGAAGTAGTAGTGTTGTTCCTGCAGGAATACTACCGCCGCTAGATCACTATCGTCTTCAGCTATACAATTATGCAATGGCCGAGCGTTTGCGGTGTTCGCAATATAGTGGTGGTAGCGGGATTGGTGGCCAACTCCCTATGTGTGCTCCAGCATATCCTAGTGCTGCCGCTGCTGCAGCAGCTGCTGCTGTTTCGGCTGGTAACAGTCCCTACGCACCATCCCGATTCGCTCTTTCAATGTCCTTCTTTCACAATCGGGTGTTTCAACCGGAGGAGCCCAAACCGCAGCATAGCTACATTGGATTGATTGCAATGGCAATCTTAAACTCGCCGGAATCAAAATTAGTGCTCTCAGATATCTACCAACATATTTTAGACAATTATCCCTACTTTCGAACAAGGGGACCAGGATGGCGCAACTCGATACGACACAACCTATCGCTAAATGATTGCTTCATCAAAGCCGGACGAAGTGCAAACGGCAAAGGACATTATTGGGCGATACACCCTGCAAATCTGGAAGATTTCAAAAAGGGCGACTTTCGTAGACGCAAGGCGCAACGGAAAGTGCGCAAACATATGGGATTGGCTGTCGACGACGATGGTACTGATTCTTCGAGTCCACCGCCGCTTCCTACATCGCCGCCACCAGCAACTCGTTCACAACAAGGCTTGGTTCTTGCTTCAACAGCTCAATCAGCTTTTTGCGCCCAATCATGGGCCGCAGCAGCTGCAGTTCACGCTCAAGCATCGGCAGTCTCCGCTACAGGACCACGCTCTATTTCTTCAGCACTATATTCCCAGTCTTCGCGGAAGCGACAGTTCGATGTTGCATCTTTGCTAGCTCCGGACGAAGACGATCTAGCAATTCAACAGAGCCCAAAATCCCCGTCATTGTCCTTCGACGATAGTCCGCAACACAATCAGAATTGTTTTCGTAATCCACAACACGATCGTCGGCAAAGCCAGTTGCAGATTTTTTCGAAAGTTCCCTCAGCCAAGCGAATAACCTTGGCCGAAGTAGAGTACGATGAAAGCGAGAACGAAGAGGACATCGATGTGGAAGCCAGCGACGCTGAAAATAATAACAACAACCATAATAATACTGACAATGTCCTTGACGATGAGAATCCTGGCTTGATACTTGGCTACCACGACGAGGACGGAACGATTCCAGATAATTTGCTTAAAGACGAACTACCAATCGATTCTTCGCCACCGTTGTTGACACATTTAAATCAACACCAACCACATTTTCAACTTGATCATCAACATCCATCACCATCGGGAGTTTCTTTGATTGCTGACGAGGACCAAGCTCCTGCTGATGGCAGCAACGATAGCAATTCAAAAGCAAGAGCTGCAGCGGCCGTTGCTGCTGCATCCTGGCATGGTATCATACAACATTGGCCCGGCAACTTTCAACAACACCTCAACAACATTTCGCCAAGTAATGTTAACACACGCATTTTGCAACGCTATTATGGACAATATATGGCCGCCGCTGCTGCACAACAAGCTGCTGTCGTAGCAGCAGCTGCTACCAAGAGTCGACGCAACAACTCGATCCTGGGCACCTTTACCGATTTAAATAGTGTCACCATCAACGAGGATTCGTCAAAGTACCAGCAATCGTTGTCTCATCATCAACCCGCATCGCCAATCATAGCAACAACACCTAACAGTGATCAAACTAAAGATTGCTAATACAAGTGTGGCATAGAATGATCGACATAGTGTATTCTAGTGAATTTCCATTCATGCATGAATGTATCTTAATATCTGTTATCTCAGTTTTTCGATACGACATATATTGGTGCAGTAATTAAATGAAATTTACTTTGAGACGCCACACCACAAAAAAAATAAGATAGTCGTGTAAAAGTAAAATCGATTTAAAAAAAATATATATATACTAATTGTCAGTTGTCTAGTAAGAAAAAAATTAATTTCAATAAAATATTGCTAAATAACATGTGAAATAATATATATACTATGCATATGTATATACGCAGCAATATAGGGAAAATGGTTGTATCAAAAAGTGAATGTTTTAATATATGCATCAGACATCATCCATTCCAACAATCACCTTTCAACAATTCTCGGCATCGAGTATGTTAACATCCATGAATGTAAGTATTGTTTCTGTTTTTTTGCAAAAATATTTTATAGATGAAAATCAATAGATTGCAAGGTTGCACTTATTGAATCATACGATAAATAAATCTATAAACGTTTACTTTTTTATTCGTAAATAAAATTATCTAATAACTATTACACAAATGCCGAAAACAATGTGGTCGGATAAATTGTTTTTATCAGACCTGACCACGTCAATGTTGGAAACATTTGTTGAAGGTGAAAAAACTTTAGACGACTATACGATCGAAAGTTAAATTATGTGAAGGATTCTGTAATCATTATTTGTTGTTTTTTGGATGCAGTTGAATGATGGATTCTTTTGTATGTTGTTAAAAAAGAAAGGACCTTCATAGCAGGACAAGATTCATATTTTTGGATATGTCTTTTCTATGTTCACCTTGCAGTTTTTTGCTGTTGTTTGGCTACGATCAACGTAAAAAATTCTGATGACTTTAATAAAATACTTTATTTTCTTCCTGTAAAAAATATTTTCGACGATCATTCGATCCTGCTGATCGCATAAGATGAATATACGTGGCTCGATTCACTTGATACTACCTCTTACTCAGTCACACTTGGTTCTACATCTTGGCCTGTGAAAATTCGATGCTCTGCCAAAAATTGCCCAAATTCTGCTGAAAATTTCGCAACCTTTTTTTGTAAACTATTGAAAAATCTAATTAGCATTGAAATTGAATCCGAGCGCAAACAGTTGACGAAAACGAAGACAGACAATACAGTCCCTGGCCATATTATTAGACCCATGCTGAAAAATGAATATTTCACTGCATTTTTTGTTGTTTCATTGCAAGACTGTTAACGTTCGTTGGAAAAACCTCTAGTTTAATACTTATGGTAACATTTTATGTAATTGTTCATACAGTTACCACGTTCAAATTTAGATGGCAGCAGTTCTGTAATAAAAACTTAAAGTGAATAAATAAGCGTCAAATACAGTGCAACAGGCTCTATTGTGCAAAATACCTATTTCCATTGCGTGAAATACACAAACATTGCTGAAGTAAGTTCTTCATTGATGCTTTGACTCATTTTTATGAAAATAGTGTAAAACTCTTGCGACTTGTGATAATTATGTAATTTTCAGAATGGGTAAACGACGTGATTTGTCTCCTACTAGAATTGGCCAAATTGCCGGTATGTTGAAAGCTTAAAACATGAGCTAGTTTGAAATAGCTAAAATTTTAAATGTCTCACGAAGTTCAGTGAAGCATATAAAGAAAAAGATTGACCTTGGCGAAGATTGAAAGGTGAAACGCAAAGGTGCGTCTGGTCGTCCTCGAATAACTTCCGAGAGGACAGACAGAAAAATTAGTGATACATGCATCCGAAATCGAAAAATGACCTTGAATCTTTTGTAAAAACAGATTACTGAAGCAAGAATACAAGTTTCTGAATGAACACTACGACGAAGGTTAGCTGAAGAAGTTCTTGTCTCCCGAAGACCGGCACGCAAACCTAGGCTCACACCAGCCATGATAACAAAACGTTACAGATGGGCCCAAAATTATAAGAATTTCACAAAGCATGACTGGAAAAAAGTAATTTTACAATATATTTCTATTATAAATTCAATTTTTAAGTAAAATTTGTGACAATCCTCGGTATTTTTAATATGTTTCAAGTAAATTTCTCAGATGAATCCATTTTTCAAGTATTGGTCGAAAAGGCTCAGTTTGTTAGGCGTCGATCGGATGAGAAATACAAGAAAGATTGTATTGTTCCAACAATAAAACATCCTCCTTCGGTTGTGGTATGGTCTGTAATAAGTATGAAAGGTCCAGGGCCCCTGTACATCGTGGAAGGTACAATGAATTCAGAACAATACGAGAAAGTGTTGGAAAAACAGCTACTTCCAACGATGAAAAAATGGCTCAAAAAACACGATAAGCCTATTTTTATGCACGATGGTGCACCGTCCCACCGTTCTAAACGTATATCAACGTACTTAGAGAAGAAAAAAGTCACCGTTCTTGACTGGCCTGGAAATTCTACAGACATTAATCCTAAAGAGAATGTTTGGGACTTTATGAAACGTGAAGTTTCTAAGCATGCTCCTACAACCAAGCAGGATCTGATTCGTGTACTCAATGACAACTGGAAAAATAAAGTAGAGATCAGGAAAAAGATTGAGAATTGCATTGACAGGATGCCTAGTCGTATAGCAGCTGTGTTGGCTGCTAAAGGTGGCCATACAAAATACTGATTTTGGCGAAAAATCGTGTTTCATTAACATAAATGACTTAAACTATTGTAAAGCACTACTTTTTGAATAAAACTCATTGTATAATATATGTTTTCTCATAATTTAACTAAAACTGTCTAATAATGAACGTGATGTGTAGTTAAAATGGCAAAAAGCGGATTTTTCAGCATGGGTCTAATAATATGGCCAGGGACTGTATATGATAACATTATCACGAAATGGTGGTAACCTCTCTTAAAGAACACTTCATGCATGTTCTTGAACAGGATGGTTCGTTTGAATAGACGAAATTTCATGAAATATCGTTAATTAGGTCTACAAGGCAACATGTAGCTGATTGAATTGCAGTCCTTGGCAGTGTGAGTATGAACAAGTTATAAAACTTTAGTAACAGCTGAAAGCACTTCAACCTAGTTTTCCATCCATCTAACACGACATTAGTGATTACACCCTACGATTAAAAAAATCTAGAGAGCCCTTGAAGCTTAATATCGAACAAAAATGCACCAAATTAAACGAGAAACTAGAATAGAAAGATATTTACGCTAAAACATGTGGAAAAAGCAGACCTTTGTGTTGCTTTTCTATTTTTTGCTTTAGAAAAAAAGATTTCGCTAGCATAACTAACAACACTAAAATTATTTTTCCGTTCATGGACATTGGTGAAAAATTTACAGCTGAATAAAAAGAGAGAATAATCAAAACTGCAATTTTCCAGCATCAGTAAAACCAGTCGAGGATGGAAAATGTGCCCATTTAATAAAGGAACATTGAATGGACTTACTTCATTTAGTAGAAGAAAATAAAGTACAAACGAAGTGAATATCGATAAGGGATCTGAATAGAACTATGAACCAGCAAGAACCACCAACAAATTTAAGATTAAGACTGTATCATATCCTCTTTAATTGGGATATTTTCCGAATCAAATCGATTATTTTTCAAATCAAAATTATGAAAAAGACTTTGAAAAAATTACAATGAAGTATTGGTCTCGATAAATTCTGGTAAGTCAAGATTTTGCGTCTCAGAAATGTCTACTAATGTTTTTTCTTACACAATTTTCTTCATTAATGTTTGAAACTGAAATTTAAGACGCTCCCTCTTTTAAAAGCGATATGGACAACTTTAAACGATTATCCTTTCACTATTTTTCGCTCTAGTTCAAGGGTTCCAGTGGGATCTATTCTTGATCCTCTTCTTTTAATAGAACATCAGTTGGTTTTTTTTTGTGAAAATATTCTTCTGAACTTTCTACGCGTTTAAATTGGAACAATTTTCGTCCACGAAAGTTTTTGTGATTTAGATTTTTTAATTAGACTTTTCATTACTTAAGCTCATCAGCACGATGCTTCCCTAAAAGTATAGACTTCTTGGAAAAGTTTTATAACACTTTAAATAGTTGTCCTACTTTTTATTGGCTGTAGGTCAGTAGTTCCATAAGGATCTATTCTTGGATTCCTTCTCTTAACAGATGATCTCGAGATTTGACTTCAATTTCTACACATTGATTTTTTCCAGCTGAACTATAGAATATTTTATAGTTTTAAAATAAACCCAAGTGTGGAAGAAAGACATGTGAATGGTGCTGCCATTTGAAATGAAAATGGCAAAATGTGTTAATTAATTTATATACGATGATATTTTGAGGTGATAAAATATTATGTAGGCTCAAAATTGGTAAAAAAACAGGCTTATTGAAATAAAATTTACAACTATTTAAGGATGTTTTTTATTAGAAACATATAATGTATAGAATTGTAAAGACATATGGTTTTTTTAAAAACTGAAAAGGTAAGTACAAAAACGCTAACGATTTAAATTGACTGAAGTTTTAGTTGTAGGCATTGCAACATTCACTACGTTCTTAAACAGACATTGTATTTTACGTTATTAATCATAGAGAATATTCGACACCAATTGAGGTAAAATTTGGGCAGTCAAAAGTAGTATACCATGTCGACTCGTATCTTATGTTGACTCCATCACATAAATGCAAGTCAATGACCAGATTTAAGTATTAAACCTTTGATCCAGATCACAGATCGATTGTGGAAATAAACAGGGAAGTGTTTTATGTCCCGGCAACACAGAAATATTCTTTTATTGTTGGAAAAGAATAAACGGAGAGGAGTCAGTGCCCCAGCCCTAACATAAAATTGGTTATTGTTTCATCATTGAAAAATAGCTGCTGAGGAAGTTTTATGACGGCCACGTCTAAGCCATCAACATCTTTGACGCTTGATCGACCAACGCCTGTATGATTGTGGTGATTTTTTTGCAAATGTTCTTCTTATGTCTTAAGATATATATTATAGCGTCTTGCACAGCAACGATTCAGATCTCGCACACATCATTACATGAAAATTGTGCCGTGTGCCGTTTTCGCATATGCATTTTTTCGCTCTTTCTCCAGATTTTAATTACCAGCAGCAAGTCTGGCTATGCACTTGGAACAATAGATGCATTCTCTGTTTTTTTAACCATTTTCGAAGCGGACGCTGTTATGCAATAACAACTGCATTCCAAGACTAAAGTTCGGCTAAATGGAAGAGTGGAATTTTTGGCGTATTTCTATGAATAGGATGGACTTTCGAAGCGTTTCATTGGTTCACCCCTGAACACGTCCAATAGGTGGAAGTTGATTTTAGGGGCCATGTTCTAAAATTTGGATAAACATGGGGCAAGGCCAATTGATGTCGTGAAATGAATGGAAATCGAATACCGCTCGTGTGGAGCATAGCCAATCGTATTTGATTGATTCACAGGGAAAATTACAAAAATAGCCACAGATTATTGGTGGAAATGGAGAGTGTGCTGAAAGCGAAACACATATTGTGCTTGGAATTAATTTTTGCTCGACTTTTTTTTGGCACATATGATGGTGGATCTGTGATTGTCTTCATATTATGGCTACATGTGGACAGTAGGGGTAGGAGAATTACATTTTATTGACAGGGCTTTCTACTTAAACAAATTGGAACAAAATTTATAGGACAGTGTCACCGAACTGAGCTTCGATCAGCATGAACAAATGTAAAAGCCTGCATTCAAGAAGAATGGATTAAAATAAACCTGAAGTAAAAAAAGGCTATTGCAATAGATGCCTAATAGAATGCAGAGCGTTATTAAGTGGAAACAATCTGCTACAAAATTTCATATAGTTACTTATATACTTCACTTAGTGAGAATACTTTGGTGAGTCTGTTTTCATGACAATAGTTTCACCATAAACTTTATATATTCTATATTTTATTTATTGAACTTTTATTATATTCATTTTATTTTAAATTTATTTTTTCAATTTACTTTAAAACTTATAAGATGAGTCCATACTTTTGTGACAGACTGTTCATAAGCATCAATTCAATTCAATTCTATTCATTTGTCTAAGGGCTGTTCATTTAAGAATAGAGGAAAAGTTGAGTCAGCATTAGCGTCCCATAGATCATCATTTTGCCCCACCTTCGAATTGAAGTATCTGAAATCCGATAAGATTGTATGATCCAAAATTCAACCGACATTCGATGCAATTGGAGAAAAAGTTGTCCACGATGATCGAAGGTGAACAATCGGCATCGAAAACTATGACCATTAGTTTTTGGGATTACGAAGACGTGCTGCCGATTATCGTTTTTGAGGGAGTCACAACCTATGATGGGCTATGGCGCCAATTCGTTGAAACAGCTTTGGTCGATCCATTGTTGAGAAGAAAAGGGACAAAATCAGAAAGTCTTGTTCGCACAACACATGCCAAGAAATAAGCTCCCAAGAAATCAACTAGCCACCCACCTTTCTGTGCAGACCTGGCCCTCGGTGACCATTACATAAGATCTGTATGAAACAAGATTGGAGGATAAAGATGCAATCAAAGCGACAAAAATATATGATCGCCAGGCGCATGACAAGTGGATCAGTGCTTACCAACCTTTAAGGGGACAAATTACATGTGCTCTTCAAAACTGCACATGGGGTCCCAGAGAGCTATGGAATCTATGTATTCTTTTCTTTCAGAATACATCATTTAGCTGATGATAAGCTATATCTACATGCCTTAGAACAGTAGATAATTTCTTGGGATCCAACTAATGATGGCTTCATACCATGATCCTATGGTCGTCTGCAAGTCTGCCGGGTTGAGGTCAATCGGTTGCGTACCTTGACGAAAGACAAATCCACCAGCTACTGTTTATGTACCTACATGTGTTCTTCACTTCAGCCTTTACATGAGTTCAATGCAAAAATCAGAACAACAAATTCAGTTATGTCTACAATGGTAGACGATATTGGATCTACCTTTTGACTTGTACTCCTTTAATGGCCACCAATGGTTACTGATAATCCTGTGACGTTGGCGGGCATGCACTATTCGCTACACTCTCAAGTTTAGCTGCCCTTTTTCCATTATTCGAAGGTAATTAGAACATGGGGGGACATTGGCGATTTGTTAAGACGATGTGACGACACGGCGATCTTAATCTCGACATGGAGAAGCTATAAATGTTCCCGGGTAAAAAATCCCATAAAAATATACGTGTTTTTCGCACCATATTCACCACATATGCATATTCCTCTAAGAATCGGAAACATATGTTATGTGCACCTTCGTCTAACGCATACATGATTGATTTTATGATTTTTGGGTAATACATGGTAGATCGCATGCAAACATCCTAAGTTCAGGTGAAGCGTTTCTCTGTGTGCATGTACATATGTTTTTTTATACATTTTTCTTGTGCATTTTTGCATAGTGCACGATAAGTTCATTAGGCAGGGGAGACGTGCTCCACATTTCAATTGTTCCCTCGAATCAGATCGGTACCGATTCTGCTCCAAGGAGATCCTTAGGAAGAAAAGTGACATTCAAAAAGGAGGTGTTGATCGGTCAAGTTGCTCAGTGAGTGTCCTCCTAAAAAAATCAATATTTAACTAGACGTGGTTCATTTCATTGATCGAAAATTCAATTCAATTCAATTCAAAATTGCTTCGTGAAAATTTTCAGCCTCCATTTTTGAATTATAAATGATCCAAAAATTATTCGAACAGTCTTCAAAGATATTGTGCTCATTTCGTTACCGTGATTGTGTTGTGCTGTTACGGGCTTACGTAAAAAATTGCCCGTGAAATTTAATTAAACTAATCCATGAATTTTGAATTTTAGATTTATAATATTCAGGGTGTTTATTCTCAAACTATCAACAAAAAGTGCGAAGCGTATCATTCTCTTTCTACAAATCTTCAGAGATCAGATTGTGAAAGTAAGTTTTTGAATGGATTTAAAGGTTCATGAAGATCTATTGAAAAAATTGTAAATTAAAAATAGCTAAAGTTTTAATTGGTTTTGATCAAATTGTTTCAGTGCTATCAATTTTTTCGTTGCTTTAATTTGGAACTTGGACGTTTAGGAAATTATTAGCTTAGAAATTTTTCATCGGCTTGGATTCAAATATCTTCAGTTTCCATGAACAAAATTGACACGATCAGCAAACGTATCAGACTTATTTTGAATCTAATCTGATCGATCCAATCATTTTATCTGATTCAAGAACATTTTAATTAATTTAATTTTGTATCGTCAGATGTGTTGCTCAGTTTTTGAACGTGTTCGACGCTGGTTTTCCCAAATATTCATGCGTGTAAATTCAACAGGGAGCAACAATATTGAACTTATTTTCCGGAATGTTCATTTCCGAGAAAATTCTGCGCAATGGAACATGGCAGCAAATCCTTTAAACTTTGGTGTTGCTGATTTAAATAAGGTTGACCATGTTGAAACTGCAGGTACAACTAATGCAACTACAATCGAAATTTCGACTGAAACTGGCAAGGACAATAAAAATTGTCCTGACCAAGTGGAAAATAATGATGATTCGAACGACATCGAACACGTAGATATTTACAGTCAAGGACATTTTTCGACTACAGACGATGGAGCATCGTCAGCTGTTCAGAATGATGAATCTACTGAAAGAATTGACTATTTCGGAGATTTGGAAGAAAATGCATATATTTCTGATATTGATAATCAATCGGACAATGATGGTTTCGATTCAGGTGACACGCCAATCGTCTATAGAAACCCGCGTGTTTTTCGTCGTCAAAGCCATCGAACTATTGTATGTACACATACGATGGACGAGAATGTTTTGCGAAATTGGTCGGAAAGAGAAAGTATGGATTCTGAAGAATTTTTCCATTGGTTCAGTGATATGTGCCGCGCACAATCGCTACATTGAATTGCACAACAATTTTTCTTTCTTTATTGTAACATGTAGCATGTAACATGTTCAAATATTATGGAGCTATATCGTATCAAATAAAAAGCCTCCTACTAGAGTTTTAATACTACCTATTGATAGTGTTTCTTTTTGCTGTTGAATATATTTTTCTACGAGAAAATCGATTGAAAGTTAAACGTCTGTATGAGGTAAGTATACCTAGGATGATATTTTCAAAAAAAAAAAAATTAGTGCTAGATTCGAAATCTTTTCAGTTCATAAAACGTTTCAGATGTTCGTACTATCGCCAATCTACTGTTGCATGTGGATATTGAAGTTCCCCCCTCCCCCCTGCAAGAAAAAAATTGCCTCTCACGAAAATCGGCGTTTAGATACACTTATTCTTGTCGAGCAAGATTATGTCAATTCTCATGAAAATCAGCTTTTAGATTTAGATATCACCTCTCATAGAAATCAGCCTTTAAATACCTTTGTTCCTTTCGGGCAAAAACATTTCGCCCTTCAAGAAAATCAGCTTTCAGATACCCTCGTTCCACCCGAACACAAGATTATCTCACTTATCATCCAGCCCTACCTTAAAATTACATTAAATTTTGATCTTTATTGGCCACGACGCGATCCTCCTGATACTAGACAAATCTAACAATAAGTTCCTAAAAAGTTGGATCAAATAAATCTTAAAAGAAATTTTTTTTCAGCTTCTAAAGTGATCATGTACGCAATTTACTATTAAAAATCCATTAAAACCCGGTAAAAAATGCTATGCACCCCAAAAATATTCCTCAAATGCACCAAATTGGATTCAATTGGTCATTTTAAAATCCACCTGAATACATTGTATCATCTCAAGCTCCTCCTTCTCATTTGAGTCAGTTTTTCCACATATCTTGCATGGAGACTTTTTACCGAAGACATAGTTTCGTATTGTTTACAATTGGATACACCATCATATTTACCGATCGAAGGCGTATCTAATTATAATTCGACCCACACAAGGTCGCCGTGCTGCCTACATATGCTTATCGATCGTTCCGTGTAACTTCTTTCGAGTTGTAATTTAGCATACCGTAAAGATACCAAACACAGGTAGTAGAAGATACATTGAGACTAATGAGTGATGATATATGTCGAAGAACCTCATATGTATATATGCATATGTGATATGTATCCAGACGAACGATCGCGTCGGACGAACGGATCGACATAGAAAGAATAATTATCGGTTGCTTTGTTTTAATTGTTCGCATCGCAAACGGTACAAAAGCTGCAGCTGGGAAAGGAATAATGATTTTATTAGCAAAACTAATAAAAACTCGAATTCACACATCATCATCGCCACACATCGCACATACCTACATTTCTAAATTTATCCAAGAAGAAAAATGCGATTCAACGACGAAGAAAAGTATGAGTTCAGGCGGCTTGCAGCCGAAGAACAATTAAAAAGCAAACGATTTGATATGCCACCACATTCGGAATTATGAATTGTTGGTTGACTACACTATACGAAATGCATTTAAAGGCACTCAATTAGTTTAATTTGAAAATTGTATAAAATGAAGAAGAAGAAAAATAAATTAAATAGCGTCACAATTCGAAGCAGAAGTGCCAGTCATCGCACGAACTATCTATTCTATTCTATCCAGTGTTTTCAATTGATATCATCATCTCATCATCAATGGCGCGTCAGCTCAAATCGAATTAGTTGTGCCATTCGTCGTCTCACATGAATCGGAATTATGAACAGGAATGTGAATGGATTTTATTTGACAATATCATTCATTTTTATTTGACTTCATGTCTTTTATTAATAAATGATTTTTATTTACGCTTTATTTTCAGAATAATTTTGTAATAAATTTAACTGAATTGAACATGTTTACAAAAATTATAAATGGTGCATTCAAGCAAATTTCGTGTGCTGTAATTATGAAAAAAATGCCATTATTTTGAGCTGGGATGTGAAGATTGTAATGAATCCGAGTGAAAAAAAATGGGTCAACAAACCGCTAGGCAATTAAATATAAATAAAACATTTGCAGAGGGTTTGGAATCGATAAACATTGTGTTCTATGTTCCCCCAAGTTTTTGCGTATGCACAATTTTTGTGCAATGCTATAATCATAAACTGTAGATAGAATTTGACCTTGAACAAGAGTACGATGCCAATTGATAACTGACATTCTTTAATAGAATAGATAAGTAGACTTTAGGAAGATATGTTGATATGAATATCAATTTTTACAAGTGTACAATATGAGGAATATAGTAGAGAATTGTGATGAAGGGCGAACCGTTTGTTGATTTTCTCGTCTTCAAGTCTTAAAAAATCATAAAAATATTGAACAATTACTTTCTGAGTGAAAAAAACACCGTCAAAGTGTTAGTGCAGTTTTATTAAAAAAATTAGTATATAGATACATAACTGTTAACAAGTCATAAAATTGTCCACAATGAATATAAAAAGATACTCTCTCTCTCTCGATATATATATTATTTTCCCAAATAGCCCCTCTAGAGATTGGAATTACACATGAAGAAAAAATAGGGATAATATAAGTGGATCAATATAGTTTATTGGCCCAATTCGAGCTGTTGAGCCATTGATTATTATTATTATTAGTATTATTACGATTTGTATAAATTCGCCCGAAAACAATCTCTAGAGATTTTTCATGATGAATATTAGAAATGTATTCATCATTAAACGGATGATGATTGCCGACGAAGTACTCCAATTGCTTCAAGAATCTGTTCGGGTACCATGTTGTTCAATTCCAACCAGACTCGTGAAGGATTTTCAATAGTATTATCTGCTTCTGGTGCTGCGTCGGATTGATTGTGATTGATCACTTCTGTACGACAGGAACAGACATTTCTCATCCTTCGAACGCAACGTTGAGTTTGATGTATGAACCACACACAAAGTTCGTTCAACGAATCAAATTGCGACTAATTCAGGATGAAAAAACATCAAAAAATTTAAGGTAGGTATATAGAATTTAATTCATAGGACTTTACAATTTCAACTACTTACACGTAAATATTCAACGAGTAAGATTATAGTTCCTACAATGCATAACACGATCAAATATATGCAGAAATTGAAGTAGGCCTTGTGTATAAAAACACTTCCTTGTGGTTCGAAATCAGTTGAATTTTCACCCATTTTTGCCATATTTTAATTCAAAAGTATCACTAAGAGCAATCCAAACCAGTAGATTTCCACAAAATCTTCCACTTATTATTATTACGGTCAACTTTTTTAAATTTTTGCCTTTTTCCCGAAGAACTAACTACTCTGCTTTCTCCAACTAAAAAATCAATTGATCAGTGAACCAATCGAAGAAATTGGAAAAAATTTCTACGAGCAATATTGAGAGAGAGAGGAAAAAGCTCCAGAATTCCCTATGTACCCGACGAGACCCTAAAATAGCTGATCGAAACAAATACCTTGCACATGCGCCTCAAAGACAATCTCACCCCTTCAGACAGTGCATCTGAATGCACTTGCGCAAATAAATGCAGAGCCACTCCCTTATCCCTGCCGCTATGCAATTGAGGGGTAGATTTCTTAAAATAGGATAATGCACTGATATCCAGCTTCTTTTGATATTGCAATTGTCCCGTTTTTCTGATCAATATGCAATCTATAAATGCATTTTCTGGATACCACCCGCAATCCTCCTTTGTATCGCCATAGTTTCACTTTCGCCTTTCTGTCTTCCAGGCATTCGTGCTTCTCGTGAACACTTTGGAATTTTACATAACAAATTGAGGCCAATTTTTTTTTGCAAAATCTAGATGAAAATTTAAGTTTATTTTTCTTGAAGCAGAATAGTTTAGTGGCAACATGAATATATAACGATATTTGCAAAATGACTAATTGTAATAGCATCCCAAATATACTTACAGGGAGGAATTTGAAGCGGACCAATCTTGTTCTTAGATGCTTTTGTCCCCGATTCAACAGCCTAAAAACTATCTATTTCATCTCCCCTTACACCCGGACAAAGTGATCGGCTTAATTAACCATTAAGTTGCCATCGAAGCTATTAAGTTAGCAATGAAGCTATAGATTGTTCTCAGAGCATCTATCTGGAAAAAATCTAGCTATATTGAAGGTTCCACTGCTCAACGGCCACCGAAACGACAGGCGGTCGTCTCACTGAACCGATTACGTTTCAGGGGTTGTATGCCGAGGTAGTTAGCGTAATATAAAGATGAATGTTTTTTTATAAAGCCAGGATTTTCCGACAGTGGTAGCGAACCAAGCACCTACATGTCACCTTCTCCTTCTTACTATTACAACGTTAGAAGGAAGAACCGCGAAAGCTCAAATATCAGAGCCACCATCAAGGCAATATTCATGCAAGCTCCCTAGATCTTCGGGAGTACTAAACGTAATTGCGATGTGTACATTGTTTTATTTACATAAATTATTTTCTACTTTCTTGCTGATCCACTAACTCAAGCCTGGAGCTCTCTAGTCAGGATGTTATTTGTCTTGATTGCCTCGTTGACTTCAACGTTGTTCTGCCGCAATTTTAGAATTTTTATCTCTCTTTTTATGGTCTAAAGCTGATCACAAAACAAGACAATTAAGCATAAAAATATAAAACAATACACGTTCAACTTCAAGAAGCCGTTTTTGTTTGAACACAGGGAACACATGCTGAACTGAAAGAAGGAGTTTGATTTACTGATGGATCCAAAGGCTGACTATTTTCCAGTAATAGCACCAGGCTGCTTTAACCATTGTAGCAGATACTAATGCTATAGTATTAAGGAATGCATCAGAAGAGGACACGAGACAAAAAAATTGTCTATTGTCTGATGATCTGGTCAGACAGAACGAGGCTCTGAACTGCTACATGCATGTGTCCAAATTGTTGTCAATCTAATGTGGGTACCAGAACAAATATAGGAAACTATTAGGAGTAAACTGTTTCCTAGGATCCAGAGTTATTTTGTGATGAAATTAAGAGATCTTGTGTCTGTACTGTTGAGAGTTGAATTGATTGAACTTTCCTACTAGGTCTTACAAGAGGAGAGAACCCAATGGGTTACCTCAAATCGGGATATAATTTGACATATCGGTAGTCAACGTTAGTTAGTTCTCCCCCTAAGGCATAAGAACACACCAGTCAGCAAATTCCAAAAAAAGGTTTAAAATTTTGAGCTCTGCATTTGATCTATAAAGATTTTCTTCATACAACAGAGCCAAGCAACACAGAGATGGGGTTCACTGTTGATCCCAACTCTTTATCATAACGGGCATTCTAACGGGACACCACCTATTATAGAATTATCTTCAGCAGATGCAAGGTGTCGACAATGAACTGGGCAATGTCTACAAGAAAAAATTGAATCTAATGCAAGGCTACATTTCATAGACAACTGAAAACACCTACGGACAAAAGCTTCCTAGCTTCCAAACGGAAGAGGGCAAATTTGCAAATTCTTCGTGCATCCTGAATATCTCCTCAATAAAAAAACTCTTTAAAAATGATCACGTCAGCCAAAACACTATTTAGCCATAGCAACCAAACTTACCTTGTCACTAAAATGCAATTTTGCCATGAAAAATCAGAGGAAAACCGACAACAACAAAAAAATCCATCCATCACCGTACTTGAAACGATCCTCAAAGGACGATTTCATATTTAAGTGGCGCTTGATATAATTCCAGAGCTATTTCAAGTCCTTTTAAGAAAGTAATTGAATTTACCACTGAATCGAAAAGCCTCGCGACACTATCTCTAAATGTCTCTCGTCCTGGTGAACGATAATTGTATTACATCAACAACCTTTTGAATGTAACGTCCCTTTTTCTGCTATACAGTATTGTTCGTAAGGACGACAATCGCTCGTTGAACGTGGGTATTGTTTAGAGAGCTCTCGCTCATTCCAAGTGTGAAAATGTTTATCAATAAGTTTTCCGAGTGGCGGATTTGTGTGAACGGAAAAATTCGAAATATTTTTTCTGTCTCGTAGATACGCAATTAAATTAGTGAAAATATTTAGACAGGATTGAAATGGTAATAAGTGTTGTGTGTTGAATTATTATTTATTTATTTTTGAACGAAATTCGTTCAGACGAAGGGCCTGAAGGGATGTGTCTTGAATTTCCATTGCTGGATATTTTATGAAAAAATTCATTGCCAATGTAAGTCATGTGATAATCGTGAAAGTTCCTAATAAAAAATATTTTTTGACTTTATGAAAAACTTATGGAAAGCTTCAGTGCATTTGGCTCGACATCTTTCCTACTGAAATTCAGAAAAGTAAAGATTTTCACTATTCAGACTTGTGTCACCTATGTTATAAACTCAATGGATATGTCTTGATTGTAACATTGAAACCTAAGAAGAAGCATGTTCCGTAATGATTTTATATTAGTAAGAAGAAAAACACAGCATCACCTTTAATCACTAATTTTTTGCCATTGACTTGTCTTGTCAGGCATCGCCCTATCCACTCAGACAATTTTTCGGTAGCGGTGGTTGTCGGGCGTCATCCTCTTCTATCCACATTAATCATCTACCGTTGCTACTGACCAGATAACTGATAATAATCGTCTGGACCCGTATTGACACTATTTCCGAGACTAAACCAAAAGCGATCGAGATTGAAAATATGCCAATTTGATTTGGAAAAGCACGAAGTCAATATAGAAAATCAAATATCAATCAAAATATCATCAAATAGGTTCAAAAAATAGCCGATTTGATTCGAAGAGCACCCAAATTTAGGGAGAAATGCTACATCTGGATACATGTTCGTGCAGTAACTGTCGTTTGATTCACAATCCTGAGAAAAATTGTTGCATGCCTATGAGAAGGAATCAAAAACAAATGCGAACGTGACTGTGAAGGTAGAACCAATTAATCGACACAGTCTAAGTCATATGTATCCTTGTTAATTGAAAAAAAACAAAGGCCCTCATAAAAAAAATTATAAATGAATTTTTTAAGCCATTTAACAGTTCCCGACGGAATGCCAGTTCAATCATTGTTCTTCTTGAAAATGAAACAGTTTCAGAGAAATAATCCCCAATTCAATCCATGCAAACATTTTTACCTAAAATACCAATCAGTTTCATTCCAGCCAACCAACCCCCCCTTCTATCGCTCGCAGTTCCTAGAAAGAAAAGTCTACATAGTCAACATTTTTTTTTCGTCTTCCACCACGCCAGGGTTATAAACCATAGTACGTATAATAATTCTCTAGTTCCATGACATGATGCTGAACAACCACAGATTTTATCGTAAATTAAATGAGCGGATTAAATGGTATCCAATTTTTTTCCGTCCTCCGTTTTTCCTCACAACAGTACAACAGAAATTACTAAGAAGCCAACCAAGAGTAGGATAATAATCCTGAACAACTACATAAAAAGACTTCAAAAAAAACTTATGCATATAAAAAAAGAAGAAAGGAAGGAGCGTCGAGCTAATACGACCTAACGCTATCCAACATTGAAATATTGACGATAGATTATGATGAGAATGAGGATGATGATGTAGTACAGCGTGTACTCGTAGCTAAACAGAACTACTACTGTCGTTTTTACAAGAGATTTTCCTAGGTGGCTTCTTTTTTCCCTTTCTTTTTGAAGTTAAATACGTGTATGTGCTATAGTAGTAGTAGCAGCAAGGAATAGTAATGTGTCTATTCCATTTAGGAATCCTTGATACGAGACGAAACTGATCTGAGATACAAGAATGATATACGAGTACATGTAGCATTTGCGTCTATGAAGACGCGAATACGAGGTCCTTTCCGCGCAGTCTTATTAACATAAAAATTGAATTGCTTTGATCGAAAGTGAGAAGATTGGAAGAGATTGAAGGAATCACGAATGGCTCCAGCATTGTTACTTACGGCAAGTGATGGAATACAGAAAAATGAATCAGTATGATACGATTTTTCGTTTTTCCTTTTATGTCGAAAGAACGTTAAGTGAATATTTGCAATGTAAAATTTATCAGTTTTGAATTTAATTAATTCGGTATATTCGAATGATAGTCCAGTCAAATGGTAGTTAAACGAGACGATTCGGAAAGTAATTATAATAAAAAATACAGTGAAAAGTCAAAATTTGGCACCATAAATCTATTTTGACAAATATTATCATCACCAGGAAAAATAATTTCGGGAGAAAAACAAGAACTTGTCTGATAACTTCCAACTATTCCTTCACGATTCATGAAAATTGAGTAGTAATTTTTAGATAATTATCGCGAAAAAAATAGATAATCTTAAAAAACATTATCAGTACTTCTTCCGTAATAAGTTTTTCATGATCTTCAAAGGATCGATTTCTTCTCAGAATTCTTCAAAAAATATCCTTGCAACAATATTTCTTTCTTATTCATTGTACACATGTTTCTTTGACCAACGTCAGGCAATTGAATGCAACAAGATTCATTTGGCAATAATGGCGTGAATCTATTAAGTCGTTAAATTCTATTCTTTTGTCGATACAAGGACTATATGTATATTTTTGACCCGACAACGTTCGATTATTCGTTGACAGATTTTTTTAAAAAAAAAACAGACCTCCTGTTGCGTTGACACCATTAAAGTGAGAAAACGAACTTACTACCGAAATCGAACAACAATAACACATTTCCATTCATACAATCAGTGAACAGTGTAATTACAAGCACATTGAAAGCCATTTGATTCCTTCACACTTGATTGATCTTGCTTGAGTGCACCGAATCATATTATCGAAGCTTTGCCCAAAGTCGAAGTGTGTAACATTGCATTCGAAGACTGTATTTATTTTCAATTGTCCAAAGTAATTTGAGTGTAAAGATATTTTCTGTGCGAGTCTAATTTAAGTCCTTGTCTTCTTTTCACCCGAACAGGATATGTTTTGTGGCCGGTTACCATATATATATATGTTATATATAAAAATATATGTAGCAAAATGCATGACAAGTCACGCAAAATGATTTGTTAAAACGAAGGGACAACAATACCATACGTATGTTATAGAGAGTTCCTAAAAATGAATCCTGTCGTGCGCAGGGAAATCTATGTTTTGTTGTCATTGAAGAAAATGTAGGGGAGAGCAATACAATTGCAAATTGATTTTTAGACCTTAATTGGTGAGAAAACAACGAAAAATATTTCCAAGTTTCAATTACACTTGAGTGCACCACAATGCAAATAGGACGATAATTGATTGAAGCAACAACAAAAAAATATGTAGAGGGGGTGCAATTACGTTAAGCAGTACGCTTGAAATCGTGGAAGAAAATTGCGGAGGTTATTATTATATATGCATCACGATGTTGATGAAAAGTAATTCAGGGAAAGAAAGAAAAATGGTCCTAAAGTTAAGCCTTCTGGAACATCAGATTTGTGAGAAAACGAAAAGAAAAGGGGTCCTAGAATGATGCTGTGAAGAACTCCAGGTTTGTGAGAAAAATGTGATGTAAAACAGAAACGAAAAGAAGTCTTAGAAGAAGATTCTTTGCTTCTGCTCAAAATATAATCGAATCTAAACCAGATAGAAGACATTCGCCTTCGTGTAGTCAAGAACTTTTTGATGTACCAGTCACCAACTAGGAGTTCAGAGATTTCAAACTCTCGCCAATCAAGAAACCCAGCACCTTTTCATCATTTTCCAAGAAAGCTATTAGTTGGTTTGGAAGACGGCTCGTCTGACATCTTAAATCGATTTTCTTTACACAATTCTTACTTAGATGAATCAATACAATGATTAAATTCAATTTTAGTGGTCATTTTTAAATCAGAAGAATTTCGAACATATTGGAGCGCGACAAAAAGGAAGGAAAATATTTTGCCTGCTAATTTAGGGACCACACATCACTCAAGAGCACTTGCACATTTTATGGCATGCATCAAATCAATGATATTCTATAAATCAAGTCCTTACGTTCAAAACTAGATTAGAAAACCCAAAGAATTTTCAATCTATTCAAAACGACAACTTGAAATCTGAATTGGTACAGTTTGAGTTATCACGTCAGCTTCAAAGAATTACCAATATCATTTCAAAATCGAACTTCAAGCATTTATTTACAATCACCTCCAAAACACTTGCATCATTCTATTGATCAATTCAAAAGAGAAAACTAACTTGGATCAAGGATTATTTAATCATTGCACGTTTTTTAATCAAAGAAGTGTGCTTCAAACAATTTTTTTGTTGTTGATCTTCTTGATGTTGTTATTATTGTTGTTGCTCTTTTATTATTTACACAACTCAACATCGAAAAATCAATATTATGTCAACAATCTATTGATCACTATGTTTATATGTGCGAATGCCAATAGTACTTAAACAGATCCAAGAAAAAAAACATAATAACGACACTAAGTATCAATATTAGATAGAGATCATAGTTCCATTTAAAAAGACCTCACAGACTCTGTCAACAAGTGAATGATTACGATCACGAGAAAACGATCAGAAAATCAATCAGAAAAAAATATATATCCATAAATAATATGGAAGGAGAGTAAAAAGATCGATGAATGAATGAAATTTCAAGTGGAATGCACAGTATCTTCTTGGTAAAGTGTATTTAAATCTGAAAGCATCATCTTTTGATGATGATACTGAAGATTGTACGATGATGATCATGACGATAAGGCCAAAGATGTTGATGGTGTGTTCTCGATCCACTATAACAATTTTAAAGTGTGGCAACGAAACGTCGTCTACAACTGATCCATAATCGCTTTTGAAATACCTGTTGTGTTTATTTTAAGTGGCGTTGATGATCTGTTTGCTGTGATACTTAATAAATGCTATTAAAATTGAAATATTCATTTCAGTGTGAGATCAAATACTCGGAATCGATTATTATTAAACACATCACCTTAGAAATTTTCCTATAGAAAATTCTTCGACAAATTTAGTTGAATTCAATGCGTAAAAAAGTTAAAATTATTTCTCTAAGGTTGACCTCAATGAACAGATGTATATATTGTTTTTTATCGACGCTCGTGCCAAGCCTCTACGTACATATTTTTATTTTTACGACACAACTGGTCACTTGTCTTTTAATGAAAGGAGCTCTAATCTCGAGCGAAAGTCCCGACCAAAATTACAGTTGGAAGTCTCGGAAGGAAGGACGTTTAGTCGCGGGTACGCAACAATGAACGTTTTTAGGTCGTGCAGACAATTTGTGTTTGTCCTCTGCAAGACTGCTGGCAGGCCAGCTTAATTTGGCGCATAAAGTCGTTTGGGTCATTCGCCTAGTTTCAATGATTGAATCTTATCATACTTTTCTCCAGTCTTTTTTTGCATAAAGCTTACCCCGTCGGCAATGAGAATTCTTGCCAGTAAAATTGGTAAGGATTCTCAAGCGTATATTTAGATATTATTTGTCAACTCTATTGAAAGGAATCTAATAATTTGTAAGGGTAAGAGTTCGTTACAAATGTGAAGCTTTTCTTCAAATTTTTTTTTGATAAAATTCAATTCAATTGTTCAGAACATGTTTGCAACATTCACACAATGTTTTCTTAACAAAGATGAGTCGCCTGAAGATACAAACTGTTAATTATCCAATTCCCAATTGATTTTGAGATCCAAAGCATAATTAAATATATTCGGATCGCATTATCTCACCATCAAAGCTACAAATCTATAATCATGAATGCACGGCAATATGTTTGCTTTCGGCTTTCAAACATAAAAGAAAGGTGTCTAATATTCTCTCTATAAATAAAAAAAATCTTCCCGACAGTGTTATTGATGCCCTTTCATTAGATGACTTGGCTATTTTTGCCAGTTTATCTGAGCCATCCGGTTGATTGTAAGATGATTTTCCACGATACATTAGTTTGCTTGCAATTATCGATCGGTTTAATTGAAATTATTGACTCGGTTCCGAATCAACACTCCGAACAGAATGGCCCATTAGAATGCTCGAGCTGACAATCTTCACTTTGCACAAAGTGCCTGCATTTCAATTTGTATGGTCATATCGAATGGATTTTAATTAGGGGTGTTTATCCACCATGAGACGGCATATAATGAATGGTGGTTGCCATGAGGTTTGTTCCACTATGCCAGGATATGTTTACCTTTCTCTCGATTAACAACAAAAGCTATCCGACCAAGATAGAGGAAGATAGGCACCTGCATGTATATCTTTTCATATGACTGTCCATCTATCTATGCATGTAGATACATGAGAACAAAGTTAAAATGCCGGCGATTGTGAGTCTGTTGCGAAGAAAACATTGGTCGAAATTATAGATACAATGGCTAAATGTTTCCTGCAAACAAAGTACTTTCGACTATCATCTCATCAGCGGCGCAAATGGAGTGGCGGCACTATTGATCGTTCGGCAAATAAGCTGGCATCAAGTCCATCCTAGCCGACGCTATCATGTCCCGGTGGTAAGATAAATCCATATCTGTTCGCATTAACACAAAAGATACAGATGAGGCAAGCCAAACGCTCCAAGTATTAATTACATTAAAAGCCACCTACCCAATTGGACTCAATTCGCCTGGCTTTCGTATTGTTTGACCTATCCAAGTTCTACTGTAGTTGTCCGCTCGACCCACTTGATCCGTCAAAATGGATGACTATCCAAAACAACCGTCAGCGAAACAATATTCGTTTCGATAAAAACATATTCGGCGATGTTTATCGTTAGTAGCATCATGGATATCTTGCTTTTAAAGCCATTGTATCTTATTTGATGGAAATTATAGGATTGGTCGGATGAAAGGAATAACGCAACTTTTTGTTTGGCGGTATCTGTTTTTCGAACTCAAATCGATATCAAGTGGTATTTTATTTAATACTCTTGAAGAGTTCCAACTGCAATTTGAGCTCGTGGTCTGTTTGTAAACTACCTCTTGCAGCTTGTGAGAATCCGCATCAATATACCCCGCATGTTTCATTGTTCCTCGTTTTTAAATGTTCTTTGAAAGAGAAGTACTAGTCAATAATTTTCTTTATTTCGAATATTCAAATACTTATCGGCAGCAATAAAGAAAAGCCCGGAAGGAAAAAAACAATTATCAGTGCTGAGATTCCAACCTTGTCTACCACAATTGGAAGCAGTAACCTACGAAAATAGGTTTTGGTCATTGAAAAAATATTATCTTGCTCAGAAAAAATCCGGCGAGATCCAGAGAAAAGAATTCTATCTGCATCAAACACAAAATTTGGAGAAGAAAAAGATTTCCTATCATAGAAAAATCATGATCTTAGCAAAGTAAATATCATCTGAACTAATAAAAATATTTCGGACCTAGAAAAAAAAACTATTCGCTATGAAAAAATTGGTGAATTTCGTATTTTCTAGTCTTGAAAAATATTATCTGCCCAGCAGGAATAAATTTTGTAACAGTAAAGTATTTTTTTGCCCCCCTAGAAAAATTATGTGGGTCACAAAAAATATTTTCAGCGCAAGAAAAACAAATTCCATATCCGGAAAAAAATTTCGAGGCTGTGAAAATCTAGAGACTATAAATAATATTAGAGAGAAAAGTTGGCAGGCTGTTTTGATAACGATACTAAAATATCTAATGAATATTTCGAATATCACAAGGATTTCTTCAAAAGAAAATAAATCCAAATGTTGTATAATCTTGATTTTGAATTCAAAATCTAACGTTAATTTCAATTGTGAATGGATCTTTGTGGAATGAATTTATCATAGTTCATGCTCGAACCGTTGCAAGCCCTAACTAGCGGAGAATAGATGTGGATTTTGTTTCGAAAGTAAGTCAGCGTCTATCGTTTGATTTTGAAATATATATATATATATTATATTTATATTTACTCATCAAAACGGACGAAATTGTCAAATCTTTTTACAAGGACACGCGTGAAGTGGACTCTTATCTGCTTTGATCCTTATAAATCTTCTAGATCTGATGGTATCCTTCCATTCATGCTCATAGAAGCTAAAAGCCGACCTGGGGGTTAGTGTATACTTCTGAAGCGCGGTGCCAGTTACTGAAGTAGTGCGTTTCGAAGGTTTTCACCTCCCCCAAAAAAGAGGTATATAGCTTTCTGTAACATTGCAGAGCATTTGGTCTATCGTCCCGTAAGAAGCTCAAACGGGCGCCAATTCATTAGCATAGAGTGCTATTTCGGGGTAGTTCGTACGACCCCGGTAATTGCAATGGCTGCTACGTTACGTTCTTCCTAAATCGGCAATAACCGACCTGGCTGGGATCGTCTGGACACGACCATACCACAATTCAGGCATCATATTCTCTTCTAGTTTCATCAAGGGAAATTATAGTAAAAAAAAATTCAGTAGATTGTCGCCAACAAAATAAACTTCAACATCGTATATTTGCATTTGTACTATTATTATGCAAACAAAATTCGTAATATAGAAGTAAAACTCATTCAACTTCAATAATTTGCCAATATTTCATACATTACTCGTGTAAATGACATTTAAATGCACTAGGAAGTTAGTTTTCGCATCACGGTTTCCATTGAAAATCTTCTATTTTCCTAATTGCCAGCTGACAATATTGATAGCAAACAATTTCGAAAGGGATTTCATGCAAATAATAAAGATTATAGAACGGAATGATTGTTTTTCTTCTGCTTTTGGATGAAAAATCATACTCAAGACGAATGAATAGCGAAAACAGTGTTCACTACGTCGAAATTGAATGCATTTCTCTGAAAGGATGAGATGTTGCACTATCAGCTATACGAAATGGATTTTATTTTGTGTTTTTATACAAAATATATTGTGAAAAATACATTGTCTTGTAACTAAGGACCAGATTCAGCAAATTATAAATATACACGGATCCGATCGGGTTCACTCTGGCCGAATCAAAGGAATTGCCGTCAAATCGAATCTACTCTACTATATGAAGAGAACTAAACATAACTCTCCGTTACATCGGATTAGAAAATAAACAAAACGTATCCTGAAATTTGTTGTAAATTAGCGTCGCGGCTACAAACCAAAAAAAACGATGGTGAATGAGTTTTAGCCGATAATCAGGCCGCAACCTAATCGAAATTGATTGGTTGTGTGATTCAGACGTCCGCTAAGTGCAAAAGAGAATGGTAACGGTTGCAAACGCTTCTCTAGGACTCCGCTAACATTCCAACTGGAGTCGAGCATGCCTGGAAGCAAGATAACAGTCAATTGTACTATCCCGCGGATTAAAAGGAAGTGTGTGTGTGTGTGTGTACCCACCTCGAAACACTAGGTCGGCTTTGGGCAGATCGACTTGATAGCCTATCGACGCGACTGACTCTTGCATACGAAAACTGGTCTCGAACTCGACGCCAATCTGCAATTGTTCACTAGCCTTTCGATAGTAGCACATGTGTACGCCGGCCGCTCCAAGCGTGCCCGACCACACGGCCTTGTCGTTCTTGAAGCGTCCTGCGGCTGATACCACGGCAACTTTACCACCCGGAACGCTGGGGCCGTATTGGTATGCTATTTCGCCACCGAGTGCTAGGTTGTCTGTGACGGATTGCAGGTAGTGGCCCACAATCACACCTGAATTGTTGATTATATCGGGATTCGCTACTGTCACGGAAGCGGTAAAGTCTTGTCCACGGAAGTCTGTCGTTAGCTGAGCCGCGCTCATTTTGCTCTGTTGGATCTGCGAGGTTACAGAAAAGAAGTGACTTCAATGTGACGCAATCGGGCAGGCAGGATCTTACCTGCGAGGCAAACTTCAGGCGGACTTGCGGAGAGAACTGATGAATGATGTTTGCATTTAAGTTCCCGGACGGATCTATATCGCCCAGCAGCACCGGGAACGCTTCATTGGGTGTGAATTGCTTTGTGCCGACGTATGTCGCGCCGAACCTGTACCCTGAGGTGGTCTTCGAGCCCATGTTGAGGGTGTGCGACACTTGAAAGTGATTGCTGAGACCCTTGTTGAGCATAAACTTGGCACCCTCGAACGGCACCGCCATTACATCTCGAGAAGTAAATTGCGCCGATTAGAATGGCAATCAAACCGGTAAAATGTGCTAGGAGCTGGTCGGCAGCCAATCCTCGCCGCACTTTAGGTTAGATTTGTGTGGGATCGAATTGAAACCTTACCTTTGCACTTTTTATGCAAATCTTCAATTGTTCCCGGATTGACAGCATTCTGACCATCGAGAGAAGCATCGTCTTTCGACGATAGATCAGTCGTCATCGGTGGCGCCGGCTCCGGCACGTCCCCCTTCGTATCAAACATAACCGGCGGCGGCGTCGGCGGCTTCGATGCAGCAATCACATTCCCCATTTTTGCACGATACCCACACTTGCCCTGGCACCGGCGCTTAAACTAATCCCGGATTTTAATATTAACTGACACACACACACACGTACAAGTCAGTTGCAATTGAATTTGAGAATAAATGTAATCAAAATTTGATCGAATTATTTCAAAGGAAAAAATTTGTTTCGGCCTTATAACATTCGAAAGCAATGAAAAGCGATTTGCCCGCACGCGACTAACTTTGACAGATTTAGCTATCAATATGACTGCAAAATGTCAAGTTGACGTTTTATGATATTTATTGTCGTGTAGTTAGCTACGTATGTTGCCTTTACCATGTGTTTACTAAGGCTGGTGTAGACTAAACGGCA
>OZ012664.1:1205593-1267648 GCA_963942545.1 Oxycera nigricornis
ATATATATATATATATATATATATATATATATATATATATATATATATTTATATATATATATATATATATATATAAATATATATATATATATATATATATATATAAATATATATATATATATATATATATATATATTTATATATATATATATATATATATATATAAATATATATATATATATATATATATATATATATATATATATATATATATATATATTTATATATATATATATATATATATATAAATATATATATATATATATATATATATATATATATATATAATTAAATCCGAACAATAGATACCAACAGTCTCTCTCGACTAAAGTCGGGGTTTTATATCTTAGGCAATCATCGAGAACGAAACAAACAAACAAACTCTAAATATAGGACCCTTTTACAAATCCTCAGAGACCTTTTCTACATTCTGTCGAAAAAACTTGATAGAATCACACCTATAGTTATCAAAGATTTTTCAAAGTGGCATCAGCTGGTACTCGCCCCAACGATCCTTTTCCCTCTCGTTCACAGTGTAATACGTGCATGATCGCATAGTGTGCGCGGATAGAGCCCGTGATTTACTGCATAGGCATCTGAAAGCCACCGAATTGCCTCTGCGGACCAGGCTTTTTACATTTTAAGACTGGACTATCACATACAGAGCATACTCGTGCAAATTATGCGGTCTCTCACATCACAGCCAATGAAAGAACGCGTCCAAGCAGTATTATCTACACCTGGTGAGCTCAACTAAAGTCATTTGATCGAGACAAAACGTATGACAAACTCAGAGCTTGGTTTACTTGTTGTTGTTTTTATCTAAACATCTTTCTTTTGAAAATTGAGACCGGATCGATTGGTTTTTTTTCAATAAGTGATAACAATCAGAATTCGGTATCTTCATTCTTAAGTATGTTGCATTCAGTTTATAAAATGGGCACATATTTATGAACAGCACTTTACGAGCATAGGATGGTGCTTTCAGCAGCTTCAATAACTTTTTGAACATTCAAAGCGTCCAGGGAAAAGTTTCTAAACAAGTTTAGGACTCTCTTCAAGTTTCTTCAGACACTTTTTAACCCTTTAGCATCCACGAACAAATAGAAAGCTTTTGCAAATATCCAGTAAAATGTATCTACCGAAATAGATGATGTCTTGAGCATTTATTAAAAGCTTGAAATATGATATTCAATTGGAAGGAACTTAATTCGAGGCGACATTTCTGGCTGTGCAACAGTGAAGCCGATGAAGTTGTTGAATTCGGATTCGGATTGTTGTAGCAGTAGCTTCGTCGTTTTTAAGTGTGCGTTCCTGGGAGTTCAGTGCTAGTTCGGCATTCACAACAAGCGGTACGAAGTGAGTTCAATTCGATAGTGAAGATGTGAAATGAAACGAAACTCGCGTTGCGTTAGACAATTCGCGCTTTGATCATTTATATGGAGTATTTATTTTTGATTTCTATTTCATATGATGAATCGTAATCGCAACTACTGTAACTAATAAAGAAGAAACTATCCTTCTCTAAATATACTGTTTGTTTTGTTAATTTATCCTTCAGTTTCACAATTGAAAGAAATTTAAGCAGTAAACTATTATTATAAAATTCTTTAATCTAAATTCAGCATCGAGGTAAGGTACCTTACAGTTTCGGGGTAAATACAAAAAAAACTTCACCAATAAATACGTTAGAAACTCGTGAAAACACATGTTCTCATATCGATGTGTCTTTGAATGAAAGAAATGATGAGAACATTTTTTTTTGCATGAAACAGTCGTGCATTTCTAATTGAATTAAAATGTACTGCACTATTTTTTTCTAATCTGGTTGAAAAGAAATACACACGTGTTTGTTTCACATCGCGACTGTTTTCATGTAACGAATTTGTTAAACAGTTTATTAAGGCCTTTTAAATGTTAATCAATTCAAAAATTGATGTTAGTACACTTAAGCAGTTGAAAGTACATCCCATTTATCAAAAAAAGAATAAACAATGAAATGCACTTAGTGTCGTCGCCTCGGCGTAAATAGGGTTTCCCAGAGTTGCCATTGTAAGATGTTCATGTGTGGAGAAAGTGGTTAGAACTTAAGTGCGTTTGGAGCGTACTGTTTGGAGTGGTAACAATAAAATCGTCTATGAAGCCTTCGATTTCACTCTTTCTTATATTCCATTGGCGTTTCGGTACTGTTATTGGAGGAAATTCAGTAGGCGATGCACACCAGTTCATCTCATAAGCATTGCTGTTTTATTTGTTCATCCTCCTATGTATTGTCAATTTTCATCTATATACGAATTTTTTAAAGTTACTTCTATTTACCTTTCATTTATTAAAAATTTTCTTCTTCGTTTTTTTTACTAATTTTATTTTATTTTATTTTACTCATGCACACAACCAATGCTTATCCATATTTTTTTCTCGGATGAAGTGAAAACTAACATAAATTACGTATGCAAAGTAATATAATAAGGAATGACGTTGTACAATGACTATAACAAGTGCTAGAAACTTGTCTATAATATTATTTAAAATTGTGATCATATTGATTGTACGCGAAATTTCAACACGGCTACACGTTAATGCGTTGCCATCATTGATGAAAATCGGTAAGTCACATTTGAAGTTGATTTCGTAGCTATAAATGTAAATAAATATATATATATATATATATATATATATATATATATATATGTGTGTGTGTGTGTGTGTTTAATATAAATTCCTGGAAATTTTGCAGTATACATTGGACCATAAAAATATTTTAAACACTACCTGAATTTTTTTTTTGATATTTAAATTTTAGACAAAAGATCTCTTGCCATAATATCTTTAAAAATATATAAAAAAACACATCATGCAAATTGTAGCTGCCTATTTTCTTTACTATGGTTTTGTGTTGTGTGCACAAGCAAACATGTATGGAAGGAAATGATCAGTATTGTAGCGAAACGAAGTGTTGAACCCGTTGGCGTGCAAGGAAACAATTCTGAAATTCAGAAAGTATTTTCTAAGCTTCGATCAGTGTCGTCCATGTCGACACTCAGTGCGAAAGTAGATGGCTTCCGCAGAAGAGAAGGTATAAAAATGAAGGAGGCAGCTTCCTATGAAAGAGACTCTAGTGTTCACGTTAAAAGATAATAGAGCTCTTCCATCCAGTTCAATACCACTCCAACACCAAAAAGTGGAGAAAAATTTCAAGATATAGGTAGAATTTCAAATAGAAAGAATTTTTGGTGAGGGATCAGCAAAAAAGAAGTGTAACTGCAAGGCTGGCGAAAGAAATTTTTTTACGAATAAAAACCAACATAGATGCTAACAGCAGGAGTGCAATTCTCCACATATACGACATGGCTCTGAGATATTCGAGGTACATCAAAACCAACATGTCTACAAAATAGGAAGGAGGTCAACTGAGACAGTTCTAGATGACTTAGTTAAGAAGCGAATAGGGAACAGTTTCCATGTGCGCTTTCCTGAGAAGAGACGCTACCTTCGATACCACCTCCCAAATTGCCATCCGAGAAGCGGCTAAGAGCAGTAACATTAAACCCTCAACGATATAACGGATCAACTTCGTGCTTAAGAATCGTTTCGATACAGCAAAATAGACATATCACCGAACTACAAGGATAGGTTGTAGTGGAAGCCCCCAGGAAAGACCCATTGCGATACCGCGAGAAGAACGGGTGGTACTAAAAATCTATGTTGTTATCATTTATACTGGACACCTTCGTAAGACCGTCCAACAAAGGGGATCCTAGAATTCGTATTTTAAAGAGTGATGAGTACTCACACAGGAAACACTGGACAGTTTCTTCTTCATCTTTCGACCTGCAACTGTGGCAGCAGAAGTCGTTGAAGAGAAGAGTTGTGTTATGACGCACGACTCCTGCAGAGCAGTATGGCATCCCACATCTCCAATAAGAGTCACAACACTCAATTCATTATGAGAAGCTAAGTTCAGTAAATCTTATGGCTTGAGGTTGCTTTAGTTTTCGTCGTATGCTTTCGTTGGACAATGCGACAATTTCACTGCCTGCCTGGCCCGAACTAAAAAAAAACCATCGGCCAGGTTGCCATGCAGATTTCAACCCAAAGGTCACCAAATATACTCTATTGTTACTGAATCCACGATTATAACTTGGTATCGATTTTCTATGATATCACCAAATTAAGTTTACTATTACACGAGTCGCTATTGAGCAAGTAAAGTATTCAAAATATAACTAATATTTTTGCTAATGTGATTCAAATGCTTCCCGTACACTCTCCTATTCCTTTTTATTCAAATAAAGTATACAATTTAGATGTCGCCATCGAATCTTGAGTGCAAAATTTCGACTGGATCGAAAAAATCATTATCTTCTATTTCAAAGATTTCCAAATCATTGCACAACTTTTCGCCATACACAGAAAAAAAACCACAACCATCACACTGTTCAAAAGACTTGATAACGACTTAAAAGTACTCAAGATAAGCACGTTATGGACATTGCTGGCAACTTTTTGGGTCCATCTTTTAAATTTCTTAAGCCAAATAGTAGGCCATAACGAAAGCAAACCGAACAAGGATCTTACACAAATATTACACTCGATATTTATCTGTTATTGAGAAGTGACTTTTCAGTGCACAAATATTGCAATTTGGAGCAAGGAATAGTGTACTTATATCCTTTATAAGGATAACATGAAAATGTTGAAATAAATTTGCACGACCAGCCAAACAGGCAACAACAGGGAGTTTTTATTGTCGTAGTCATCATAGTCCTCTCATAGACAGTTATCTTTTTCCTTAAAATCCCGAAAGCGATGGCAAAGGACGAATTTGTCCAAGGGAGGAGGTTTTCATTTTGCGATTCTGTTGCCTGGTCTTAGTTTTTGTTTCTCAACTAACCCACTTTTCACCATTTAGTAATCTAGCACCGTGACGTTCCCTGGCCCAGGCGGGTGCCAGAAATTGGCTAGAGTTGGTAAGGAAGGATAAAGATATAATATCTTATGCTTTAAAAGTTAATCGTGTTGGCGATAAAACGTTTTATTTTTTTTTTGTATGGTTTGGGGGTGAGCTGCTGTACGTTTTATGGTAATGAACTATGAAAAGAATATCCGGTTCACGTTACCACCTTAGATATTATTCAAGCCATCTGGCTTTCTGCCTATTACCCCACCAAACATCCTTGGACAATCATGTAATGGGGTTTATGGCGAGCAAATCTTGTCGGAGCCAATAACGTGTATTTTCGTTTCATTTTTTTTATTGCCGTGTTTTCCGTTCAAAGTTCTACGTGAAGTGAAGAAAACAAATTGGCTTCCAAAAAATTTCTGGCATCATTTACGAAAGATTTGCGCAGCTCAGGATCAAGCACTTGCAAGAATGTATTTACTTCCTGGTCATGAGATTCTATCGCCATTTCACTATCGTAAAGTTTCGCCCATTAGATGTTAGTCATTTCGGTTTTGGCAAAGTTTATGAATGGTTATGTGCATCCTGAATGGAAGGATTTAAACATTTAGAGTTGCATATGTGACAGGATCATTGGTGGATGTGTTAATGGGCAGATCAAGTTTGTTCATAGTTTGTTTCATTGAAAATGAGTGCAAAGCGTTTTTACTCGGAACTATGTAATGAGACCCTAACCGAAAATATCATGCGGTAGCGCACGTTGTAAGTTATGAAAAGACGAATGTTTCTTTTTATATCGATACCATGAGACAGGAGTTGAGTAGCATTGTAATTTTTGGCGTTTAGGATGGTTTTGTGCCTGGAAGGCTAAGTCGGTCTGCGCGCAAAGATATATTAAAGTACCGTAGAGGATATAGCCTTAATTCTTTACAGCTGTAACTACATAAATTGAAATTCATTTTCTTATCCTTTTTGTAGACCAGCTGTTGTTCAAGGGTTATGCCATTAAAGTCAATATCGTGATCCAGTTAAAGATTTCTAGCTGAGATTTATTTTTTGGTGTATCCTTTAATGCATTCAAGTAACAAACAGCAGCGATTCAAAACAGATAGCACAGTTAATCGTAATATCTCTTAAACACTATCTTAACCATCTCAACAACTTATTCAAGCAGCGATAACGTTCGTGACGCCATCAAAATGCTTTTGTCGCGACATTTTGGCGCCAAATCCAAATACTATATGATTTTTTCTTCCCCAAGAAATTTACTTTGATCTATTTACACTACGTTAAGTTAATGCACGCAAACTATGTACATACATACGTACACATTGCAGGTCACCATTAAAAGATAAAATGGTCAATCTAAACCCGAAATGTAATCAAAACAATGACCAAACTATAGAGTGGAAGATACTCGACACGAAACATAAGAAAACAAGATACAAAGCCACGCATTGCAGACCACACTTACGCTATTAGTGAAAACAACAATAAAATCCACTTGCACAGGGTCGAATTATATATCTGTATTTTTTCGCCAGCCACCATCCTGTATCGGATTTCGAAAAGTGAACCTTAGTAGACCTTCACCCGGTCTATATCTCATGCGTTCATAATTTCATATTTGTATCGTCTTCGTCGTCGTCGTATTAAGAAATACACGATGACGATGGTGGGAGCCAAAGAAGGGTGACCGTCATCTTCTTACATTTTCATATTAAAGCATCCCCCCGCGCCATTTTCAAGCTTGAAGTAAATTTGAGACGGGCATGAGTTGATTTTCCCTTTTCTTGAATTAAATATGGAATTTGATTAAGCTTAAACTATCTTTACTGTTGCAGCACTTGGTCACGATGTGGGTACACAATTTAAACGGTTTACTGGTTTATTATCTACAAATTTCTTGAGCTGCAACGTACTTAGCTTGATTTCAGAATATTTCTTGTAAATAATTGATAAATTCCATTTTTCGTTAAATTTAACTTAAAAAGAAACTTACCAATTTAAATAATGTGTATTTGGAATGTTTATGTTTTGATTGTGCACTGTGCGACACTTTACGCTAGATTTTCATAGCTATGGCCTATTGGCGCCTTTATGTCTCGTCTCGTTGTCTTGACATGTGACACCCATATGTTTGTTACGGAAACAATATAGCAAATAAATAAAGTTTCCAGTAAACTTTAGGACAAGGGAAGTCCAAAATCAACCAATGAAAAATATTTGAAGAATCATAGATGCCCAACTTGCCAAAAAAGAATTGTTTGCTTGTGAACACAACACTTGAAAAGCATGTAAACCCTTATAAAAGCTATGCTATACACGCCGTGAAAAGCTGGCATTTTGCTTTTGAAAATATCAGTTTACACGCAAATCAAAGATAATCAATTGCCAATTATGTTTAAAGCACTTACCGATAAAGAGCGGGTTTCAAGATCTGAAAATTACAAAAAAAAAACATTATTGGCATTTTATACGAAACCGAAGATATTTTATAAGATATCAAAAAAACTGTAAATATAGATGAATTTGAAACAATTTAGATATAGACTGCCATCAGAACTATTTAAAAATATCAGCATAAGACATGAATACGGATATTTTATACAGAACAATCCGTTTTCGATAAATCCTAAAGTTCCTTTTAAAATTCGTTATCAGGGATTATGCTTTAATCGTTCACATATGACTTTGCGGTAAACACACGCAATTCTATTCAAGAATTTATCTGATAGATGCTATTTTAGTAGACAATGTGCAATTATCAATACAGATGACCACATAATTTGCCCTGTTGCATATCGATTGTAGTTATCAAATCATTGCATGGTTTCATAAAACATTCTCTGTGGGATATCCTTGCCATATTGGACGAAAGAAGGTTCAATTGGATGAGCATAAATCGAAGCTAATACGTCGATATACATGTCGGTGGATATGGTAGCGATGATTTAATGAGTAGGTGCTATCAATACTACTAATTAATTCACGGATAGATAGCTAAATGTTTCCAAGTTGCGATATTCAAACTAATTGATTTTAAGTTGAAGTAAACTTAAAATAAATTATAATTTCTCGCATATAGCTAAAAATATCACCTCCTTCTCTTCCGAATCGTTCTCGTATACTGTTTCCAGGTGTAATAAATCGATTCGAAAGCAGTCAAACGTCCTAGATCGTAACGTAACAATCGATCCGTGCGATCGTCTTCTTCCACTTCGATGCGGAACTAGCCAGGAAAATTTATCGATCCGACGTAAGAAATTGCCATGAACTTTCGACGAGAGAGACATAGTATGGAAGTCAGCAAGACAATATTAGACAGAATGTGTTTTTTGATAACATCATCATCAATGGCACACTAACTCCAATCGATTCATGACTTTTGGAAATGAAAATTGTCCGCAATAAAATCGCAACAGTTGTTCAATTTCTACTATTGTTAGTGATATTTTTTCTGTAATAATACACATCTTGTATTATTATCAAAAGATTAAACCGTGAAGTTAAAATGCTCTGTTAATTTTGTTGCCTGCAACATCAAACTTAACAGCATGGCTCCATACGCAATTATAGTTGCATATGAGACATGATTCGTTTATTTTACAATTTTTCAGGATGTAGTCCTTCGCTTCTGTGTTTTAATTCAATTTCGTTGAAACACAGAAGCGCAGCGTTCATACTCCCCACCTTAGCTCCCAAAAACACGCACAACCCATTCCCATTTTCTAAATCCTGAATATGCATTGACAGAGGACGAGTAGCCAACATTCAGAATATATGCTCCATGCAGGACATGACATGAGTTTGCCTTGGGTGAATTTTCGTTTTAATTGATGTTCATACACACTTTGTATTAAAAAAAGGAAGTTGTTTGGCAAAGATGAAACGCCTGACAGCAAAAAAAACTTGATTCGAGGAAGAAGAAAAAACAATAATACGATTAAATGTGGGAAATTCTTTGCAATCATAATATGAAGTGAAAAGGTTGTATGTAAAGACATGAAGAAAAATATACATGAATGAAAAGCGAAACCTTGGTACAATTTAAATGTTTGGATAAACGCTTGCAGCCTTTCAGGAGTTTTCCATAAAATATAATTTTTAGATGGTTTTTTCGGTCATAAATTTGAATTCATTACAGATTTAATTCAATTTTCTCCTTTTGAAAGTATGTCTCAACAAAAAGGACTGAGACCAAATCAAATTCGATTTGAAGATTTGTCAACTAATTGAATTAGTTGTTCGTTTTTCCCTATTCTCTATAACATTGTATAGTTCTTCCTTCTTGCTGTAGGCAATTTAAAAAGGGATCGAGACAATGATGTATTTGAGTTTCGTCAGTTTATATCTTAATCTGACCAAACCCGAAATCTTTCAACGCAACTAAATATGAAGTTTGACTTTCAAAACAATTCAAACGCTCTCACTGAAATTGAATTAAATAATCAAAGCCAAAAATGCTTTATGCTTATGAAATACAAATGTCTATCCGGAAATCTTTTTAATCGCTTCACTTGTAATAGCAAACCAAAATTTCATCAGGAGGTTAATTAACTTCCTATGTTTGTTATAGTATTTACCAAGCTGTTAGCTGTTGAGAGCTTGTTGCGATAATGAACGTACACATCGTGTAACGTTCTATCCACAGTTGAATCCTTCGAAGGAAGTAAAGAGCATAAACTCAATGAATTAATTCACAGTCGCTGAGCAACATCATTGAATGGGTACTTGTTGGTAAATTTAGTGGCAGGGATAGTACACTATGTTGTGAGAATGCAATAATTATCAATTCAATGTAATTTAAAAGACATTTCAGAGATAATACATATTAAAAATGTTCCCCTTAGAATAACTGCCTTTCCCAATGCCAGGAGGTATGACACATCCTGTTGCATTAAGTATGAAGCGGACCTAACTGCGCATTTTATGCAGCATCGCTCAGTTCCATATCTTGAAATACAAGTAAGGAGGGGTACAATCAAAAAGTCAACATGATAATATAAAATTAAATAATATATAATATATTATATATTATTTTTTACAAAATTTTCAACTCTTTATACATTTTGACCATTCAAAGAGCTATGTTTGAAACATAGAAGTATTCAAGAAGCAGGAAATTGGATGAAGAACTTTTTGTTATTTTTTCTACATTTTATAAATATTGTATACACATTGTGTTGCATAAAAACACATGCATTTCTAATTATTGTATCCACCTTCGGGTTCCGGAAGGTATCAAAAATAGTACACAAGTAAATCCTGTATTACAATCACACATCATTTTGTAAAGGAAACGTTAACGAACCGAAAATCATGCTTACTTACAACATATCACACATATTTGTTGCTTCCTACAATAATAAGTAAACAAAAAAAATTTTGTTGCTATTCTTTCGATTGCGGAATGTCTGGCGGGACAAAAAAAAATGTGGGTGATAGTGCGGCAACTGATGAAAACGAAGTATAAGTAGAAAGAAATAAATAAATAGAAAACTTCAAACGAACCCCAAGGACAATTTCATACACTTCGGCTTCAGATCACGTAAGACACTATGATAAGCCATAACTAACCATCGAAATCATCTCTTCGTCCTCGCAATTCACAAAGTTGCAGTCAGTATCTAGACTAGTATAAGAATGTCAGCAACATCACCGACATCTTTACCAAAGTAAGATAAATATAAATATACATATATATATCTAGCAACCCTATGTCGGGATGATGGTCCGATACTAAAGGATAGAATATATAGAAAGGTGTACAGTAATAATATCATTGTTCGAGAATTTCGCAATTGATGTAGACAGTAGAGTTCTGTTAGTTAGTTCAAAGCAAATGCGAAATGATGCTTTATTCGGTGAGTTCATTCATCTGGATGGTGCTCTCACAGATTTTCATCAATTATAACTTATTGTTGGGGTCATTTAGAGAATTTAATATATAACAAAGTTTGAATAGTTGACAGGATGTCCTTAAATGAAGTGCAACGTGTCACGTCAAATAGAATAAGAAAGTTTTAATTAAAGATGACTTCTGCTGGAAATTTTCAGGATGTAAAGGTAGCACTTTATGCAATTGTGGATTGGTAAGGACAATGAGAATGACTGTGTATATCGTGGAAATTAATTAGAAATGATCATGTGAGCTTTCGATGGCCAACTGAACAAGCTACATAGCTCCTTAGCTTTGATACAATAAGATGCATTGCGAAAGAATCTCCTGAATTGGGATTTTAATAGACGAATAACCCAGCAGTCTTAGCGATGACATTCCAATCAGAAAGATGCGCAGATACCGGCTGAGCTTAAATAAATACATCGGACCAGCTAGCGAAGCGAGTGGAGTCGATCGGCAGCGAAAGAATAAGTTGTGTGACGCGCCCGTTTAATCCACTAATGTACAAAATGGAAAGCCCGAGACGCACTAAGTCAGCGAATTCTTTGTAGATGGCACCAGTCTGAAAATGATTATCAAGAGCTACGGTAACAGTGTTTCAAATAACAAGTAGATTAAAGTATCGAAGAGATAAGGAAACCATGTTGCTCAGTATAATAACATGTCCTAAGGCCACGAAGACGCATGAGTGAACAACACGATCAAATGTTTTTAGGAAAAGCTGAGTAGATTAGGGTGGACCTAGGCAGCAACATTCTTGCCTGGCGAGCACAACTGACGAGTTTAGTCCTTGAAATATCAGTGGGCAGAGCATTTATTGAAGAGGCCAGACAATGTGGCGTACGAGAAGCATGAAAAAAATTCAAGCCAAAAAAAGGAAAAAAACAGTCATAAGATGACCGCGGTTGGCACACAACTACCAAATATGGAAGCCATGAAAACAAAGAGACAAACCATCAAGGAATGGTTTATAGAAAGCTGGAAATGATGCTATTAGGACTTCATCCATGAGCAAAAAATATCACTTGTGGCTACTTGAAAGTAAGTGTATCCAAGTCCATCATTTATTATACGAAAAAAATCTTTTCCAGCGAAAATTGCAACTCTCTAAAAAAAATTCGTATGTCTTCAAATAACAAAAGGACCAAATTGATGTCCCTGAAAAATGTGGAAAACTTTTTAATTGTCACTCAAAGTCTAGTTCGTCTATTTCCCAGTTAACTTTCTGCTATTCATTATGTATATAATAAATGATTAACGGTTACTTTATCTCTATCAATATATCTACCGTAGAAAGTTTGTCCAACAATGAGGATGATCAATTTTTAATCAGAACCATTATATTAAGTGGTTTGGTTTTAAAGTTTATGGAACGCCACTTTATTTCGCCTTGAATGAATCCATGTTTTTCGCATGTAAGATAACATGAACTGATGGAAAATTATGATGAAGATTTTAATTCAAGCAATACGAGTTGAATGACAAACTTTTTGTTGTTGATGCCCCTTTTTCAGTTCACAAATTAGTTTTGTGTACATTTTCGTATAGCATCATAACCAAACCCCGGGAATTTTTGTCATCCCTTTTCGCTACGCCTGCTGATTAATCTTGTAATTTCCGACCCATTTTGGATAACAGGCGTTGTGTATCCGCATCAAACTTCTTTTTTTCTTAATTTTTTGAAAACCAATTAAGTTTCTTTTCTATAGCTTGCGGTGTCTCGGGCTTTTTTTGCCAAAGTGTTGTTTTTTCTTGTAATAAAGTCATAGGATGCATGTTGAAAAAAAGCAGCCATCATCATCATCAAGAATGAGATACGAACACTAATATAGTTCAGTAAATTCTAGGCTTTTCTTGTTACCCTCGTCCCGGAATCCTTGCCATGAAATGGATGGCTAAATAATCAGTTGAATTATAAGCTTATCCAAGGTAGCTTTTTCTCTCTACTGTTTCGACTCGTTTCATTACACGAGATGTGTTATAACATACATAGTGGTTTTGTCTTGTTCGCGGCTCTATAATGTACGGTTATTATGTAGGGGTTGTTCAGCTCTATCCCTTATCGATGAGTTTCGTTTAGGATTCTAGTATATGTAAGTCCACGATTAGAGTAATCATTTTATATTAGTTCCGATTGCATTGCCTTTCGTTGTAACAATTTCTTCGTTAGAAATTTTTCAGGGATGCTATTAGTCTACCCCCCCCCCCACCCTAATATCTAATGGCATCCCGGGAAATCAACGAAGGAAGCAATCCAAATATGTTGTCTTTGCAACCGAACACACACACATGTATATATAGTGTATATAGTATATATAATAAATCACTACTTATAGCTCGTAGTATCTTCTATGATAACATATTTTACTAGGAGGGTACGATTAAATCTAGCGTGAATGGGCTGGCGCATTCGACATTTTAATAGTGAATACGTAATGCCTCTTGTAATTACTACCCTTTTTCGTTTAAAACAATCAATTCTCTGATTTTCGTATGGTTGAGACTGAATTTTCTTAAAAGATAAATTAATTTGAAGGAGAAGAAGAAACGATAATTGGGTCTGGTCTTTATCACATATCAATTGGGTGATATATGCTGGTTTTTAGTTTTCTAAAACGTTATCAACATCGTCTCCACAATTTGGATGGTAATATGTATTAAGAAAAAAATCAATAAGACATATCTTTAATGCCTTAAATATCCTTGAATATTGCCCACTATCTTTCCATCACTTCAGAAGAAGTAATCCAGGTCTTTCTGAGATCACTCTACTCTGAATACTTCAAAATGCAAATAGTTACAGCCATAGCTTTCATCTTACACACCATTTTCTTCCAAGGACAAGAAATACTTGCTAAGATTATATTAATGTAAAGCTTACTACTCATGTACATAGTATAAGGATGCACTCTCTGTTCTCCTTATTCACTTCATATCGGCAACAACTTCCTTGGATTTATCGTTCACGATTAAAGAGCACTCTTCAAGATATCTAACCTTTGGAATTTCAAATTTACGATTTGCACTTTAGTTAAGGACATTGTTGCAATCGATAACTTAATAGTCTCATCCACGTGGATCAAACAAGATATATACATATGTATGTAAAAAAATTAGTGAGAGTTCATGAACGGTTATAATACGATTAAATAAATGTCTTCAGCATATCGAACAGAACATATTCGTAAGAATTCTGTAAGAATCGTTTTAGGTATGATGAACATTTCTCACAACTGATACATATCTTTTCATCAACATTATTTCAACGTATTTCACATTTTATCCTTGATAATGAAGTCATTAAGTATTAAAAGTTTTACATAGTCTCTTTCTGTTAAATCTTCTCAAATACTCCCAAGGGAGTTTCATGCTGCGAACATTCAAGCTGTTGCTTTGTTATTTAGGGTGAATTTCGAAGCACACAGAGTTGTTTTTGTCGACATTATTTTTCCAGGCTTGATGTTTATGAAATTTTCAGATGCAATATAATTTTGGATCATTAAAAAGGGTTTTTCCATAGAAGAGAATACAAGAAGGTGTATATATATATTGAGATTTTACTTGTAAATCACTAACTCAATATTGTATATTCCATTCTTGTTAAACTGTCTATGGTGAATTTTTATGAGTTCTTTCGACTTGTTATCGTTGGTAGTTGGATAAAAAATAATAGAATGAATTAAGAAAAGTTGACATATGTGCTGCAATTATTTTGTAGGAAACTCAACTTGCTTCTCCATTATGATAAAATGTACAAGAGATTATTAACCACCCAATAGTTTGAACAAGTGCAATATGCAGGTTGCACAGTTCGAACCCTTCGACTCAGTTCATCCTGAAATAACTCAATTAGATTTCAATCAGCTAATTGAATGAATGACCTCAGCTGGCCTTGCCAGGTATTTGTATCGCTGTCTGAGCCCACCCTTCTATGACCAACAGCGTGCAATACCGCGTAATATATGCGTTAGGCTCTGTATACTCACTCAATCGAAACACTTTCTATCAAGAACAGTAACAAGAGGGAGAATGAAGAGGTGACAGTCCGCAAGAAAACTCTTTTAATTTATTTTTTCCGCGGTGTCATTTATTTTTGTATCTTTATTTCTATTTGGCATTCATTTTTGCTACTCAGTGGAAAATGACAAACAGCGTGACAGCGTGTTCCAATAAGGTCTACTTTCCTGTAGATTATTTTTTTCTGATTATATATATATATATATATATATATATATATATATATATATATATATATATATATATATGTATATATATATATATATATATAGAGAGAGAGAGAGAGAGAGAGAGACTTTGGGGCAGTAGTGTAAATTACTTTTACACCTGTATGAAATGTGCTATATTTTTTCCAAACATATATATACATCAAGTAAATGATTATTCACTCATTTTCTCTCCTATTTTTTTTCTAATACAGGTGCAATATTTAGTGAAGATCAAAGAAACAGCCCATCCGAGTTGGCATTCAAATATGCTGTACATAATATAAATCACGATAAAAGTATACTGCCAGATACAACGTTAGTTTACAATATAAAATATGTACCAAAAGATGACTCGTTTCATGCAACTAAAAAAGGTAATTATGTATTTTATTATTTATTACGGGTGAAATGTTAAAAATCGAAAACATCAAAGGCTAACAATAAAATTGTATTTAGTTCATAAACAGATTTCTAAGCAATAATTTTACCCCGACTATATGTGTGGTATCTGACACGACAGGTGAAAATGTGCCATAAAAAATGACAATTGAGTCAAATATATCAGAAAATATGAACATCATATACATCAGACGATGTAAAACTAGGTACATAGATTTCAACATATCAGATTTGTTTTTTTAACTTGCACTTTTTCACAATGCAAAAATATATACTGGAATTTTCACAACGTCTAGTGACGTCCAAAAATACGACCCACAGATTAATTCATCAGAAAGCAAACGATAAAAAACGTGTCCAATCGCTTCACAACGGTCAACCATATTTCCACGTCAAATTTCATGGAATTAGACTTACATCAACGCTGGTAGTGCTTCTCCACGTACACGTAAAACAGCGTCCATTGTTATGTTTAGTTCCAAAAAGGACACAATGATTTTTTCTGTTTGTGCACATTTTTTTCACTCGAAAAAAAATATTGTTAGTTGAGCTTCGCATACCGTTCTTTCCAGTCTGACAAAAAAATCCCATCGACTCGTTCAAATGCCAGGATGTCCTTGTAGAAATTCTAACGTTCCAACGATATTAGAACCTATGAATTCCTATTCTTTCATCCTTAATTTCTTGCAAGAAACGTGAACAATGACGCCAAGAGTTCCGGTCCGATATCGAACATTTAATTAATTTTTATTTACGTATCTATGGTTCGTGAAAAGCCTTTCAAAAACATTCAACGTTCGTATCCTTGTCTCTAGAGACTAATCTCTTACGAAATGATAGATGAACCGATAGGACATAACTAGAACACAAAAAGGTAGACACTACTTTATATGAGAGTTCTACACACTAGCATTCCATGCGAGTCCTTTTTTCTTCTGTCCTCTATATAATTCGATTAGTTGCCTACCTCGTATGAAATTCAGGATTTTCAGAAATATGTGCAAAATAACGGTAACATTCTTGTTTAGAAGCTATGCGAGATGGAGAGCTACATCAAATGTAGAACCTATGAAAATAGGATCAGTCTTTATTGATGAGTCTTTTCCTTTACGTAGAACAAACTTGTTTTTAGACACACTATCCTGGACAGTTTTAAAACTGTACGTTTATTGAATGTATCTCAGGCGTTACAGAATCTATCGTACGCGTTGAATATGAAAATCTCACATGAGAATTCCAATTTATACGTAGAATATAGATAAATATCCTCTCAAAGATTAATCTAGGTGGGTATCTAACGACATGTATAGTGTGATGTAATATTTTAAGGGTTCCGAATAGGGAAAACTAATTAATTTCAATCTACACACGACATAAACCATATTGCTAGGATAAGTTGATATCATTTCATGCTGTATCGACTTTTGTGTATCACCATTTTCACAGTTGTTTGTGGAACTTTATTTTCGATTGATGCTTTTCAAGAGAAAATCTTTTATGGCTATTCAAATGAAAATTGAGTGTTGATTGATCTGGAGAATTTAATTCATGCTATCAATAGTTAACGTGTTTCAGTATCCTTTCTGATGTCAATCGACAAAATGTTGTATCAAGCAAAAATATTTCGAGCGCAGTTAAATTTTCGAATAGTAAGAATGGTAAAAAAGGCTCATCAAGTTGCCGCTAATGAGAGATATTTGTGAACTGCAATAAGCAATTTCATATTCATAAGGAGTTTCCTAAGTATATGGGAGTAGTTCAACTGTCAACCCAAACGGGTACAACCTAATGTTAAATGTTCAAACGAATTATACTCAAAGAACGTCTTTGAATTGCTTTTAAATCACAAACGATTTGTTTGTCATTATTCTTATTGTAGTACGTGTCATTTCAACATTGACAACAAGTGCGAATCGATTGCGTTAAGATGGTCATATCGTAATCCATTCTTAATCGGATTGTGTCAAAGTAAAGTTCTCGACTAATCATGAATAATGTCGTTGACCTTTTTGTTCGACACCGTTCTTATATTACACGTTGAGATAAGCGAATGTTTTTAAAAAATAACGATTTTGTCAAATATTTATGTGTATTTTTCTAATTTATATATTTATTAATACAAAAAAAAATTCCCCTTCAGTTTGTGCACAGGTAAAATTAGGTGTTCACGCGATCTTTGGTCCGACCGATCCAAATTTGGGGGCTCATGTTCATTCCATATGTGACGCGCTTGACATACCACATTTAGAAACGCGAATCGATTTAGATGGTAGCAACAATGGTCTACGTGATTTCTCAATAAATTTACATCCATCACAAAATCTTGTTAATATGGCAATACAAGATGTTATGCAATATTTAAACTGGACAAAAGTTGCGATATTGTTTGAAAAAAACTATGGTAAGTTTGATATAATAGAAGTGTAACGGCAGAAAAAATGTATTATATAGTAATAGGACTGGACTAGTTTTTGATATATAGAAATAGCATGAAAAGAAAGTTTTGCGATAACGATCAAGTTGTGAATAGGGGGGGAAGCAATCATAGAAACTTTAACTTACACCCATCAACATACATCGTACACATCACAAAAGAGCCTACGTTTTAACTATCTATTATTTGACTGGACTTATAGTCAGATTCTCAATTGAATTTTTGTCCATTCCGTAATAGGTATGATAAAATTACGAAATTTTATTCGTACATCGGGTCTTGAAGTTCATGTAAGTCAAGTCGAGCCGGAAACGTATATGATGGTATTGAACGAACTGAAAACTAAGGAGTTTCATAATATTATCATTGATACAAAGCCTGATAATATTTCTCAATTATTGAAAGGGGTAAGTGAAAAAATTAATTGTTTTTATTATTTTTAATCGGTATTAGAATTCTTTTTCAAGTCATTTTTATACCTAAAGTAATATTTTTCTAAAAAAAAGAGATTCAAATTGACTTATAACCCACTAATAGGCTCATATATAGCCTTTAATGCAATGAGTCCCGGGTTCGAAGCTGCTTGGCATCAAGCAGTTTTCGGAAAAAGGATTTGGAGTCGGACTATCAGAAAAAATGAGTATCTAAGTCACGGATGTGTGTGTCGATAGCTTCTCCACCTTCTGTTGTGTCTTTGGTTAAGTAAATAAGTAACTCTAACATAAGCTCATGATCCTTGCATCATCGATTATTATTATTATTATTATTATCATTGGAAAAAACGATTACATGTTTCTACATTTCTCGAGAAGGAAAGTATCTTGGGAATCATGTGCTTCAACAACCTTAAAACTTACAATTTGGTTGAACGATTCTGAAATAATCAAATTATTATTCAACAATTCTATTCACACAACTATGACTGATACACTGAAAAATCCCCATACTCATGAACCAGGCACAAATTCAATTACCGACTGATGCTGTTCAACAATTTGATAAGAGTATATGAATTATTTTTTCAACCAAATCTATATTTGATTTTATGCAATTTCGCTATCCATTCCGAATTCAATTTGATACTCAATTTCGTCTCGATTTCGTGAAGTATACTTCGGTTTTATTGAATCGTTGACTGAAAATTGTCGAATTAACAAACCACTTGACCAAGCAAACAGTCTGCATATTTGCCAAGTACTTGACTCTCCTCACTCTCGATAAATTTGAATTCAGTTTATCCATATCACGTATCGAGCTAAATAATCACCGGAATGTGAACTTTTATTCTCATGCATTGGATTTTTTTCCCCTGGGAAATATCCATTACGTATGCTGATTTTCGGCGGTAGATCTAGCTCAATTCTTCAGGTGTAGTAATTTAAGTTTTAATACCGAAATATGCGTTAGAGTGGACGAATTTTATTATTCAGCACTAGAAATATAGACTCGGTTTATGGTCCCATAAAAAAAAGGACATATTGCACCAAACCTGAAAATCAGTTCTAAATTGCCCAACAATCAAATTGTCCTCTTATTAAAATTTAACTGTTTTTCTTTCAAAAAAACAACAACAGATTTTGGAGCTACAAATGAACGAATACAAATATCACTATCTATTCACATCATTTGATATTGAAACGTTCGATTTAGAAGACTTCAAATATAATTTTGTTAACATAACAGCATTTCGTTTAGTTGATGCCAGTGATGTTAGTGTAAAGGAAATTTTAAAGGATATGGAACATTATCATCGTACCTATTCAAAAAATGACGAATATATGGAAAGTATATCGCATCAATTGAAAATTATCCAGGTAATTCATGGGAGATTAATTAATATTTCAAGTGAAAATTCAAATAAAATTGCAATAAAAAAAGTACCAAAGTAGTCGTCTACGTGACGAAATTTTTCAAGTAGTTTTTTTCATAATCAGACTAAAAAACCAAAAAGAAACATTCGTTGATCTTTCCGAGCCTGATTTTTGAATATTTTAAATACTTATTTATTCAAATTAATTTCATGGTTCATTTAATTTTATTATTTTATATTTTATAAACTTTAGACAGAGCCAGCTCTTATGTACGATTCATTATATGTATTTGCAATTGGTCTTCAAACTCTCGAACAATCACATACGTTGCGCATTTCTAACGTATCATGCGCTGAAGAACGTCCATGGGATGGTGGATTAAGTTTAATTAACTATATTAATGCGGTGAGTGACCTCCAAACCAGAATTTACTTAAAATATTCAAAAATATTTTAATTCTTTTATTTATATTAAATTATCTTTACATGCTTTTGATTTTATAATAAAATAGCAAATAAAATATTTTCATTTATTATTTTTATTTATTTTTTACCAATAATAATTTCATATTTTTCCCCCCCGCTCCATTCAGGTTGAATGGAAAGGTCTTTCAGGCCCAATGCAATTTAAAGAAGGACGACGTGTTCAATTTAAACTAGATTTAGTTAAATTAAAACAACATTCAATTGTAAAAGTTGGCGAATGGTCACCAGAGACGCGTTTAAATATCACCGATCGTTCGTTATTTTTCGATTCGGGCGTCATGAATGTAACACTGGTCGTCATTACTATTTTGGTGAGTTTAGGTGGGTTGTTTGTAATTCAAATTGTTTATTTTTTCATTTTTTTTTTTCTTTAACAAAATATTCCAAATGCATCCTTTCATATTGATCAATCGTTTTTTCATCTGATTTTTCATGCATAATTTTATTTTGTTCCTATTTTCTGTGTCTCTATTGTTTTTTAATATTCTGAATCTTAGGAGGTTCTCAAAAAAAAAATTTTAGAAAATATTAAGTGCGCATTTTCAAAAATATACATGAAAAATATTCGCAAAATTAGTCAGCTTTAAAAACTCTTTAAATTTGAATGGCATGAGCATGACATGTTTATTTTGTTAGAATGTTATTTAATCAAATAATTTAATTGAGACATGAGGGAAATATCGAAAGGTAAGTTCATTGCGAATCTGAATCGATCAAAATATCTAGAAGAATGAGATATCAGCAGCATGCGCGACTTTTTACAATTTTACAGTATTCCTAGTGCAAAATCTGTGCATAACTTTATTCGAAAATAATTTTACTGAAATTTTGAAGGACAAAATTAAATCCTGGAGGATTTCTGCAGCACTTGTGTCCAGTTACCTTGAAATCATACACGAACATTATTTTCAACGAAGAAAAGTATCCTACTTCACCTAGACCTGTAGGTCATCCTATATCTTGGTGTTAAGGATATTTCAGTATGATTGATCGAGAACTGGACGCAAGTTGTCTGGATGCCCTTAGAGAGATCAACGATTAAATGGCCAGCTAGACCTTTTCTACCATACCTCTCACAACTGAAACCCTAGCTAGAGTAGACGTCCCTTCTCCGTTCTAAAGAATAAAGGGTCTACACCTCCATTTATCCACGAATAATTTATTTCTATCATAAACCAGACATTTCATTTCATTCCAATATTATTATATTGGTTAAATAAATGCCTATCCTTAATTTAAAAAAAAAACATCAACTAGGAAATTCCATATGTTATGATGCACTATGGTAAAAACTTCACGGGAAACGAACGATTTTTTGGCTTTTGTGTTGACATCCTTGATCGTGTTGCGCATGAAGTTGGTTTCGATTATATATTAGATTTGGTGCCAGATCGAAAATACGGAGCCAAAGATCCTGTAACGGGCGAATGGAATGGAATGGTCGCACAACTAATGAGACATGTAAGTGAATTTGGTGATTGTGATTGATTACGGTGAACAGCAAAAAGTAGAGATCCTATTGAAATTTGCAACAACAAACATTTTCCCCAAAATAGAGATAATAGGATACAAATATAAGATATCAAGTAAGTATATACCGAATAGCATTTGGTACGCATTTTTGTAGTAATTTTAAAGTTGTTTTTAAAGAGATCCTCCTTATATGTGCTTCGGAAAATATCAGTTGCTAGGTAATCCTGTAGCTAGTTTAAAGCTTACAATGCATCGCTTGCCTACAATGCACCAAGTAGTAGGTTTGATGCTGCTTGGCGACAAGCAATATATCGGAAGTGCGATTTGATGACGTACTTTCAGTTTACTCAGCTGTAAATGAGTATCTGAGTCAAATGAGGATAATATTCACGAACGAGAGTGTTGCAAACCACTTCATCTCCTCTAGTTCTCGGTTGGGGAAGTCAATGAAGTACACTAAAACCTCGATCTGCGTCGTTAATTGGGACCCAAAAAAGACGACGCAAATCAAAACGACGCAAATCGAAATTAATTTTCCTATACATAAATATTTTGTTAATTAGTACTAAAATAAAACATTTCCTTGCTTCAAAAACTATTTTTATTTCAGTCATATGTACATAATACATAAACCAACATAAATGAAATACAATGCATACATAAATTCATTAAACATTATATTAATTCATTTAATATTAATTCATTAAAATACCAGAAAAATTCATTTAAAAAAAAGTAAAAAATCCTTTATATTGCACAGGAATTATAATTTATAAGTTTTGACGATTCTAAATCAATTACTATTTTACGACGCAAACAAAAATTTTAACGACGCAACTCTGAAATTACGAAAATTCAAAAGCACGCAACTTTGAAAACGACGCAAATCGAAACGACGCAAATCGAGGTTTTAGTGTACCTCTAACATTACCTCAAGGCTCTGGCCCAATTTGGGTTGTTGTGTCATCGATTACTATTATTATTATTATTGCTATTTTAAAATATAACGTCTTTTTTTCATAGGAAACGCCATATGTTATGCTAAGAAATGATGAACTGTTTACAATACGGTAAGTGATGCTTGCTGTAAAAAATTACAATACCAAAAGCCATTTCATTGATTCCAAGGCTAGAAAAAAGAACCTATATTTATTTATAAAACATACACTTTTTCATTCAAAACCCTACGAACATAATTGACAATTAGGGGCGAAAAAATATTTATATTAATCGGGAAGATAAGGACAAATAAGGTGCAATAAGTTTGAAATGAGTATAGATAACTGGTGCATTCTTAAGAAAACAAATTCCATCCACAAATTAATGTGGGAATTTTCTCTGAACAATTTTTCAATTCACTTCTTTTTTAATAAGATGAAAAAACCTTGCTAATTGAAATCTACTCCTATTTCCCAAAAAACTATAAAAAATAACATTTTAAACTTTAAATACCGACAGAAATTTTTGAAAAAAGTTTTTTTTAACATCAATATTATTATATTTATTAATCTATTCAAGTAATGGATCAAATATACCACGTCCACGGACACCTATATCAGTTTCATCCCCACCACGTAACTATCCTAGCGATTATGCTTTTGAAGGATTCTGTATTGATTTGCTAAGGCTTATTGCTAAAATGGTTGGTTTTGAATATCGGCTAGAACTTGTACCCGATGGTAAATATGGTGTTTTTGATTATGAGACCAAAGAATGGAATGGTATTGTTAGACAGCTTATGGATAAGGTAATTATTTCTTTATATGTGTTTGTGTTTTGAATTAAATGTGCAATAAATTGAAAGAAAATTACTTTCTTTCTTACTCCCTGGAAAACGAAAAATTATGGTTCAAATGGTTCTAGGTTTCTTATATCCCATAAAAATACCCTAAATGCATTTTCACGCAGCCCTCGTCAACTTCAAAACGCGACTCTTTCTCTTAGTTCATGTTCCAGATGTACCGCTTCCGACAACCGTTTTTCACCGCAGTCTTCCACACATGCCTATCAATATATTTTAAAGAGAACTTTGCATTGCAATTTACTTTCTAAACGATTATTTGTTCACGGACCACTGATCAAACTGTCCTGGCTACTGAGTTGTCTTGTAATCAGTCCAACTTAACTACTTCTTGAATGTTATACACGTCTTCAGCATCGTGACACAATATTCCTTAGCGTTGTTTGCAATAAATTCATTAATTTTCTGGTGCCATTTTCACGACTAAATCCCACACGTTGTGGTTTCCATCACTTTTCTTCTAATTTTCATGAATAGCACACGGCACGTTTCGTGACCAGATTGCCCCACCATTACGACCGTCACCACACAACGAAGGTGAGTTGGTAATTTATGATAAAGTGATAAGGAAGTCATCATTGACGATGCGACGTGTCCTAATAGCATGATGGGTACGAGGGATGATAAAATGTACTTATAACATGAAATTTGCCTATAGAAATTACTGTAGGAATATTTGGCAGTGAACTGAATGAACATGTAGTTTGTGTATGTGGATTGTGTAGTATATTCTTCTTCAGCCGAGAAGATATATTAAGGTGAAACGTACCAATCAAGTTCAATTGAAATTTATGCAGTCATAAACGATGGTTGCGTGTAGTTAAAACATAATTACATAGGTTAATTTATCTTCGAATGCACGCATTGTAATAAATAAGTCCCAAGAAGAGCTCGGATTTTCGTTCCCAAATCTTGAATTGCTGATTGTCTTCTCTTCAAATAGGCCAGCGAAAATATACTTGGATCATTGAAAAATTAACTATTTTTCCATGGATACGAACTTTCACAGTTTGAGTACCCTTCAACTACTTTCTAATGCCAGCTTCCCACGTCGTGCGAAATCGCACGCTGTGCCAAACGATTTAAAGTTCCGATTCGAGTGAATAACATACGCCAGCACACGCCATTTCAAGACCTAGACCCCCTCTCATGGCATATAGGCGTGAGCTAGCGCCACACGGCTATTGAATTCATAAAGATTATTTTAGTGAAGAATTGTAACAACATGGCAGATATTTGCATTTTTTCAACAGTTAAATACCTTTAATCGTAGTATTTAAATATTTACAAAAATTATAAATAAATTACGTTATTTTCTTACTAAATAAATTCTTTAGAAAGCAGATCTTGCTGTTGGCTCGATGACGATAAATTATGCACGCGAAAGTGTTATTGATTTTACGAAACCCTTCATGAATTTGGGGATAAGTATACTTTTCAAGGTGAGTATTGGCTGCGTAATCATATTGTTTTTATCAACTTCTCAATGAAATTGACCTTTAAAAAAGAAATAAAATCATTTCAACTAATATTATGAAAGTAAAGCTTCGTGAATCGAAGTACAACTTAACATTAATCATATTAATACTGTTCAAAACACCCATCAAGATGCGTTTGAGTGTACATAAAAACACGTGGTTTTGTACTAGAGAATGATCAAAAGCATGAACAATCTCAAAAACATGTTTTTGTGGCAATTTAAATAAATTAGATAAGTAAAATCGGGTTTTTTAACGGTTTGCAGAGGATATGCATTTTTAATAAAAGTATTATCATTTAAAAGCACGACGTATGCATATCCTGCAAACGGTAGCTCAACTAGAACAATTGAAAACTGTTCAACACCACATACATTGAATAATCTGTTTGAAACAAGCACCCTATCACCCTTACAATGGACCTAATTAAAATTTGAACATTTTGAATTGATGTGAATGCCGTACGAATTTCAATTTTCATCCTGATAGGTTCCTACAACACCGCCAACAAGACTATTTTCATTTATGAATCCACTAGCCGTGGACATATGGCTATACGTTTTAGCTGCATATGTCCTTGTTTCGATAACAATGTATACAGTCGCTAGATTTTCACCGTACGAATGGCACAATCCGCATCCTTGTAATACAGAGAGCGACATAACTGAAAATCAATTTACTATAGCCAATAGCTTTTGGTTTACAATTGGCACGTTAATGCAACAAGGATCTGATTTAAATCCGAAAGCGACATCGACACGAATAGTTAGTGCCATTTGGTGGTTTTTCACTTTGATTATAATTTCGTCATATACAGCGAATTTGGCTGCTTTTTTAACTGTTGAACGTATGATAACGCCAATTGAGAATGCCGAAGATTTGGCCGGTCAAACGGAAATATCATATGGTACGCTTGAAAGTGGATCGACTATGACATTTTTCCGGGTAAGTGATAAAGTCCCTTTGTATAGGTGCTAGTGATTATCATTTCATTGTCTCCTGTAGACACGGATATGAATTTTGTTAGGTATTTGAAATTTTGGTGGATATAAATGTAAATAAACCTTCCAAACAGGATTCAATGATTGAAACTTACAAGAAAATGTGGCGCTTTATGGAGAATAAGAAGCCATCTGTTTTCACGAGCACTTATGAGGAGGGTATCAAACGTGTCCTTGATGGCAACTATGCATTTTTAATGGAATCAACAATGCTTGACTATATTGTGCAGCGTGACTGTAATCTTACACAAATTGGTGGCTTATTGGACACAAAAGGTTTGTACTTTAGTCAACTTTAGGATATAAAATAATTAAAAAATAAATTGAATTATATTCTGCATTAACGCAATAAAGGATATGGCATTGCCACCCCAATGGGTTCACCATGGCGCGATAAAATATCATTAGCTATTTTAGAATTGCAAGAAAAGGGTGAAATTCAAATGCTCTATGATAAATGGTGGAAAAATGCTGGTGAGACATGTTCACGTAAGGACAAAAGTAAGGAGTCTAAGGCGAATGCTTTAGGGGTTGATAATATAGGTAAGTGTTGAAATGATTTCTCGTGTAGGTTTGTTCAAAATAAAAATAACTGGTCATAAAGTATCACCAAAAAACTTTGAATAATGAACGTTTGGGGATTGAACTATGCAAATGATATTTTAAGAGATTAATTTTTTTTGTGTATAGTGAAAAAAAGACAAAAAAATGATATTTAACCAAATGAAAAATCTCTAGGTGGTGTTTTTGTAGTTTTGCTATGTGGCTTAGCGGTGGCTGTTCTTATAGCTATCATAGAGTTTTGTCACAACGCACGCAAGCAAAACTTCATCACGACTGATTTTATTAGTAAGGAAGAGTACACCTTCCAAGCACAGCATCAACCATCACTCTACACCGAAATGACGGACGAACTATGCTTTGCAATAAAGTGTCTGGGGACACGACAACGGCCGACACTGAGACGCCAATGTTCGAAATGTCTTACGCCACCGGCACCACCTCCACCGCCATGTCCTTCAACAATGGGCCCCTCTGCCAGATATAATTCACAGAAGCCGGCACGCAGCAAGTCATCAAACGATTTGCACTCAACGGTAAAGAAAATGCATTTATTTTTTGGCATAGCTTCTATTATTGCCACCTGTTGACTACTCGATTCGATAAATAATTTGCATTTCAGTCTTCAAGTCTGAATTTAACGCCTGTGTCCGATGATCCTGCACCAGTAATTCGACTAGCAGCCAAATCAGCAGAAACCTTAGCACGCTCGAGTAGTGTCGATATCCCTATCAGTTGTATCACACGAAAGTGTGAGACCAATGAAAATGGCCACAATGCAAGTGGTAAAAATGTTCAGCATCAATTCGTACATCAACATCATCTGCACTATCATAGTCCACATGAGTACCAACATCGCCAGCATCAAGTAGCGCCCAGTTCTCATCAAATTCATCCCCATCTGCAACAGCAGCAGCAGCAGCACCATCCAAACCAGCAGATCCATTATCATCTGCTTCATCATCATCAGCCACCACCGTCACCACTACCACCCACCAACAGTTTTGAATTGAGAAATTTAAAAAATTCAAACATTTCACAGTCGGTACCCAAAAATATACATCAGAAGGACTTTGATGCCGCGATTACATAAACTTTCGACAAAATCGAATCGCTGTAGGATTTAAGGACATTCGACCGATTACTGGCAGAGCGTTACACATTCGTAACCCATCGATATATCCAACAGATTGGATGGTATTTCAGTGGAATTGTGATGTATATGTGTGGATTCTTGAATTAATTTTCAATGAGGATTTATGTAAACCATTTTTAATTTTTCTTTGCGAAATTATAGTTAAACATTAAGCAGAAACGTATGTATTATATATGAACACTTTTGTGTAGAAAAACGAATTTAACAAGAAAAAATAAAGAAAATAAGGAAGCTTTTATTGTAGAATTTGGTCCTGTGAAAGTTCCATCGAAGAAGTATGCTTGCCCATGTTTTCAGCGACTCTTTGCTTGAATCGGTTTCCAGTTGGCACGACAGGCTGTACCGCTGCCGGTACCCGGTTGTTATTGGCAGTCGGTTCGACATTCCAATGAAAGCTATGATAGAGATTCCATTTGATTGATCGCATCATGATAATAATATTACTATGGGTATACACTTGAATAATTAGCGTTCCCACGATTTCCATCGGCATTTTTCAGATGGCATGCTCAAGCGTAAATTGCAAAGAATGCGAGTGACTCCATAACCCTGTTTCAGAGTCGTGTCGGGTTTGAAGCATGAACTCTGACTTCGAACTCGTTGTTTAAAACATCTAGACTAATTCCGATGGTTTCTTTTTATAGTATAATATATGTTACCTCAAAATCTGAGCTTGAACCCACAAAATCTTCCAAACACTTTCAAGGGTTAAAAGAACTCGGAAGTACTTTCTCTCTGAAAAATACTCTTCTGAAAGTTGGTCTCAACTTAAAATGAGCTTCACATCTTAGACATGCACCAGTTTATGTATGGTTCGAAATTTTCCGAAATGAATAAACTTTCCATGTCGAAAGTTTTCGGAACATTGTTAGTCCACAATCGAATCCGTTCGTATTCAATGTTCTACACTGTAAGACGACAAAATTATCCCTAATCAATTTAAGCGATGATGTGTGCAAACGTATCAACAGCGAGGACAACCGAATATTATTTAGTCAGCGCAACACTTGAGTCAAATATATCAGCACGGTAAATCAATTGTTGCGCATAACATCAGAATTCGGAGGAATAGATCATTTCAATTCACCTCAATTTCAAATCAGGTTCTGAGTTTGCATCAACACTCGCTTTGCAAGCGCATCATCACTAAGACCTTCAGTTGATTGACCTTCAGCTATGCTACAGGTTATATTACCATCTCTGGACGTACTGTTTATGAGTGAGAAGTTTTTGGCGACCATCTTACGTTTTGATTTTGATAGTTTCACCGGATAAACGCCTTCCACCCTCTACATAATATGACAGGCCATTTTTTCTAGTAGCAAGGATCGAAGCCTGTTTTTTTTATTGAAAATTGTATCAGCTATAAAGTTACACGTGCTCGGGCAATCATTCGCATGGCATTTCGACTCAAAAAACACCCCAGTCAGACCGATAGATTGGTTTACAACTGTTCAATCGACAATACACAAATGTGCCTTAGTTTTCATTTATTTTTAGAGAGAAAAACTCATATAAATAGCCAGGTAATGGGCCTATCCGTGAAAATAATGCGGAATCGCACGTGGAAGGCCATTTTAAAGCAGGGGAAATCATCTGATCATCACGCGTGATTCTTGAACCCTCATTATAATCTTGATTGCAATTCAAGGAACGCGCTGAACTTGTGAGATGATAATTTCGAGGAAATTAAATTGAGCTAGTCGGTCAGCAGTCACCCAACTCCTAGAAGTCTCATCATCGAGCGACCAATCGAGCTCGTCTATACTACACTTTACGATTGATTTGCAATATTGCTATGCAATATTTTTTGTGAGGAAACATTATATAGAGTGACCACTCCCAGATGAATATTGCAAAACCGTAGAACAGATTTACTCATATATGAATTAATTTGTAAGTATTATTGAAAAATTGCAATTATTGCGAAATCAACTGTTGTTGTGTATGATTCTGTTTACAATATTAAAGATTTATATATATTGGTGCGAGCTGGCAGCACTAATTGCAGCACAAGGTCGAAATATGGCCGCTAATATAAAGTTGCCATGGCGGCGAAACTGCACACATTGTCAAACGGTACTAAAGATGAAGTGGAGTGAGTGGTGAGGGCAAGTGTTTGCCTGTTCCATCTCGCATGAATGTGATATAGTCTGTCTCTCTTCGATATTCTTCCTTCCTGGGTTCTATGCAGCTACATCCCGCAGCCGGCAATTGAATTGCCGGACCGTCATTCTGTGATTAACACCAGTACCGGGAAGCGGGCTTTTGTCTAGTGAGGCTTTGTCAGCTTGATAGCTGGTTACTTTTAGATCTAGAACTGCTCAGAGAAGGTAAGTGTTTTTGACCGCGGACACTTTGCAAAAACTATATTAGGAAACCGCATTCTAAGTTAAAAAGTGGTTTCCGTTCGCCGGGTGAAAATTTCCAGAAGATTTATCACGGGAAATTAACGAAACTCCATGGCCCGGACGGTATGAGACGCCGGGGAGTCGTGTCTAGTGTGTCTTATCGCTAGTTACAAGTTACAGTCCGTGTTGTAATAGTTCCGCATTCGGTCTCGATAGTTACAGAGTGGCGATAAACATAGAATTACGTAATTCCCATTAATTATTACCAGTCCAATTCACATTGAGTGGCCATTACAGAATTCAGTCGTGAAGATGCCGAACATCCAGAAACCTGCTCCGCAATTCAAGGGCCAAGCAGTTATTAACGGTCAGTTCAAAGAGATTCAACTGTCCGACTACAAGGGGAAGTATGTCGTGCTGTTCTTCTATCCACTGGACTTGTGAGTATATCGCAGTGACCTTCGCGACTCCCAAGTGCGAATTAATCACCCTTTTTTGTCGATTTACAGCACCTTTGTCTGCCCTACCGAGATCATCGCGTTCTCAGACCGTGCCGCAGAGTTCCGCAAAATCAAATGTGAACTGATTGCCTGCTCGACCGATAGTCATTTCACCCACCTGGCCTGGACCAACACACCTCGCAAGGCAGGAGGTCTGGGCAGCTTGGACATACCCTTGTTGGCTGATAAATCCATGAGCATCGCCCGGGACTATGGCGTTTTGGACGAAGACACTGGCGTTCCATTCCGCGGTCTCTTCGTAATTGACTCGTCGCCGGAACAGAAGTTGCGTCAAATCACCATTAACGATCTACCTGTTGGACGTAGCGTGGACGAAACACTACGTTTAGTGCAGGCATTCCAATTCACCGATGAACATGGCGAGGTATGCCCAGCGAATTGGAAGCCCGGCGACAAGACAATGATCGCCGATCCCAGCAAGTCCATGGCATACTTCAGCACAGTGAATTAGTAATTTTTACAAATAAATTAACAGTTCGACACCCCAAAGTGACTACCATCCGATCAAGGTTCAATCCAGATTAGTCTGGATTGAACCTTGATCGGATGGTAGTCACTTCGGGGTGTCGAACTGTTAATTTATTTGTAAAAATTACTAAGTAACTGTGCTGAAATACAACATTTTTTGTATGGTATTTCATCGTAGATGCTAATAATTTTTACAAATAATATATTTGAGTTTATCCCAGAAATATGAATTAGTTAAGGGAAAATCCTTGCCTGTGCTGCAAACCTTCAGGGAGATTCCTGTTTTTAGTTTCCCCACCAATTCGTTGTATCTCATTTAGCAGCTCTCGTATTGAAATTATGTATTAAGTGTGAAAAGTGTCGCAATTTGATTAAAAAAATAATAATAAAATAAGCATAATCGAAAATATTCTGTATTTTACTTTCCAACGAATGAAAAGGAAAAAAAGATGGTAAGTATACTCGACATTTGAAAGAAAAAACCCAATCAGTGATTTCACTGAAGTGTGGCTGAGTGTATAGTACGTCACGACGACAGCCTTCCAGCGAATGGTTGTCTGGTTTTAATGAAAATCATGTAACGACTCACGCCAGTCGCGGTTTTCATTGATCTCTGCTAATTATTGTGGTCTCTCATAAATATGTGATTACGAATTAATGGCATTAGGAAATAATTGTGACTAATCGATTGCCGGAGGCAATGGGATAAAGTGTTGCCAGACAAAATTGAAACAACCATTTGTTTTACGCATAGCGCATTTTATTTTCATTAAATATTAGATCACAAATAAATCAACATTCATTTTGAATAATACCACAAACAGGTTTTTTTCTTCTTCAAAGAAAATGTCAAATAAATAAAAATACAACGGTTAACTCTCGTTTTAAATATATATTAATCGTGTTGTTCAACAACTGTTTGTCATTCGTGTGTTAATTTAAAGCTAAAATTGCAAGTTACACACAATTTGAAATTATGATTGATAATATATTAAGAGAACGTAAATATTTATTTTGAGAATATATTAAGAAAATGTGATAAAAAAAATAAGAACACATTCAGACTGTGTAACGATATCAAATGCTGAACGTGTCAAGAACTAAAAAAAACCTTGTTAATATAAACGACCGGTTTACAGTTAAGTTTTATATCGAACGAAATACATTTGCGGTTTCATATATTTTAATTTCAAAAGACAAACAAATTAATTTATCGCAAAGTCATGTAGAAATTTTTAATCATTTAAATTGAATAGCAAATTCTTAAGTTTATGTGGAGTGAAAATCACGCATTGTGAATTTTATCTTAGACAAAAATTATCAAATACGAAGAGAAAACAATACGAGACTTTTTATTAAAGTAATGAATTTTTTTTTTTTAGATATTTAAGAATTATTATTCAGTCTTATAATTTCCCATTGGACAAACGTTTTGTAGTGTTCAGTTAAAAATAAATTAAGGAAAATAAATACATATAATTCTGTTGGTAGAATATTGTCGTTTCAATTAAATCCGTGCGTTTTAATATATGCATAAATAAAATAGTGGTGAATCGTATAGTATGGCATAGTTTTGTTAATAAAAAAAATCAAATATTTTCGCAGCTATCACATTGCAACAATTATAACAGTGTCAATATGACATTTTTCAATCAAATATTTTCATGAAATTAAAGCTTATATATCCTTCGATTTACGCGAATTCGATCTACTATACGACCCTTTGTTTCCACAATTTATGAACGCAATTTCGATCTGCACAACGGTCTATTAACCGAGCAAATAGATGTATCTTAGATTAAATATATTCTGCGGAACTCTATGAAGAGTTTGGTTTCTGTTTGAATCAATTCCTTTTTATTTTTGGTAAATATAAAATCTAGCCTAACAATAAGAACAAATAAAAATAAGCTGTTTTAAAAAAAAAAAATTATTATTCAAACAAATTCTATGTATATATTATGACAATTAGTGAATATAGTAATTAGAGATCATTTTTTTCTCCTGTCTCTTAACAATTTTCCAACAAAACTTATATATCACAAATTTTTATTCGAGATCGACCATCATAGTTGTTTTCTGGCTGTGGATGATGATAACGGCATGATATTTTTCTGTATCGAAACAATAGAACTTGTGTACGCTTCAATTTGATATGTTCATGTACATAAAATTGAGTAAAGTCAATTTGATTCACAAATAGTCGTTTTAATAAAGGAATATCAATAAGTTATCAAAAAATGTTTTTTTTTTGTTATGAAAAAATGAATGAAAGCTTTATTTTGATGGTTTAGTAGTTCAGATAATACAGTCAAACCTGGAACTATACAAGTTTTAAATATCTATAAGAGAACAGTAACGGAAATGAAAGTATCTGATGTAGAAGGAAATAGAAATAGTTCGTAGCTAACACTTTCTCCCCGCAGATAAAGAGGACCTTTAAAGGCGTCGTTACGTTGAAACTGATTGCTAGATCCCGCGTCCTTGAAACCTATACAAGTGAGAAACTGAAACCTCTGTACGACAGTCATTTTTCAGAATTGGAACTCTATAACTGAGACTGCCAATTGTCCTATGGCCCGCCGTTGAGCGAAAGTGTTGAGCGTATTTGTTATCTATTTTTTATGATGCTTTCTAAACTATCGCGCATATGAACTAACAAAAACAAACAACAAATTGAGCGTGTTTATATCTCAAATCATTGTTTGTACACTGTATTCTTTTGTAACGGTCAAATTTATTATGAAAAAAGGTTCGACAAGTCATGCCAAAACGAAAAATAAAAGTATGCTAACGTTAATTGATCAACATAAAATTGTTAACGCGTTCGAGGACAGGATACGGTTTTTGGATAAGTGCGATTTTAAACAAAATTTCGTTTCAGAAGAAAATTATGTTAAAGTTGAACCAAGCAATGAAGAATGTAACAGCAGGCTTTTGTCCAGATTGACGATGACGACTTTGCCACTTTGCAGGAGAACACACGGACGACATTATATTGAGGAATGTATGAACAGTTTTTATACTCTTATTAGTGCGAAAAATCAATCCTGCACCTCTTTAAGTAAGGAATTTGGTTAAAAAAAGATTCCAACCTCTTGAACTCGCGCCCATCCAGGTTTGACTGTACACACGATATAAAGTGTAAATATTTTCATGTTCATTTATATATTCTACTGCAAAATGTACTCTAAACGATGGTTTTATGGAGAAATCATAAATTTTTAACATTTTCATGCAGTAAAAAGAATTGAGCATAATTTTTTTTTAGAATTTTGTGTACAGATTATGTTTGATTAAAGTAGAATATATTGAAAAGAGAATACTACAATATTTCAACAATAGATTCAAGTGTTTAAAAAGTTATTACAATATATATTTCGATCAATTTTTATTAGAAAAATATAATATATACATCAAAATTCATTGTTACCTGTTTGTGCAGCATGAATCACTCATTGGAAGCGGACATATCCTCACCAACAGCCGCAGCGACAGCTTTCATATCACTCGATCTATTCATAATCATGAATACACGACGATCCCGAAACGCTTGAATCAATTCCATCTCGCTACGTGATAGGACATTGACAGGATGATCGTGCGCCAACAGTTGATTGTTCTCCTTGTTGTCGCTATCGTCGCCAGTTTCCGATTTTGATTCTATTGGTGCGTCGCAATCAAACAGTTCGTTATTGATTTTCTGCTCGTCGTCTAGCAGTGTTAATTTCTGTTGCCAATCCGGCAAATATTTCATAATCAATTTACGCATGATTGCATTTCGATCGGTTGCCGCCCTATCAAGTCGTAGTTCACGTGCCTGATTATTCGATCCTTTTTTCAACATATCCGTCTTGCAGACAAAGCCACACACATTTTCCGGTGAACTGATCGATTGGATCTTGGACACACCACGATTCGGTTGCACTGGCATTGCGAATATATTATTCATTTCGTTGAGCGCATGAACAACCATGTCCCGATTCAAAACAGAATTCATACATCCTGATTGTGGTGCTGCTGCTGCTGCTTCTCGACATCCAGCATCCATTCTTCTTGGCAAATTTCGATCCGATTCCATACAAACTTGGATCTCCTGATCGCATGTTTCTGGTGCGATTTGTATCTGTGCATCACATACATCGGGTGGTGCAGTTTGTACAATTTGATTGCACATATCAGGCGTTGTTTGTACGGATTTATCGCAAAACACACGCTTCTGTCCTGGACTATTACCACAATCTTGATTTTTTCTATTGAAATTCGAATTGTTCAGATGAACCGCACGTGAAAGGATAGCGTTCGGATTATATGGTTGCAAGATCGAATTCGCTGACCACAATTTATCGTTTGGGTATATCGATATCTCTGGAACGCACGGTTGAATCTTAGGCGGCTGAAAATGAATGTTTTTCACCCGAATTTGTTTCAATTTCACGATACCAATCAAACGTTTAGCGGAACATATCAACGACAGGTAAACATAAGCAGGAGTTTATGTATATATATATGTATATTTACAGAAATCAGACATGCAATATATCAATCAGGACATGATAAGTGATTATTTTGATAGCACTTTATATAAAGAGAATGTATTATGCGAAATGACAATATTACCAGACGAAACTGATCACGAAGCGTGACATTTGTTTTTAAGTACGATTCCCAAAGAAACTCCCCAAGTTAATTACGACTATGTACATGTGATATTTGTTTAATAATGTTATGCAAGCATGTATATTGTAAAGCCTGAAACAATTTATAACAATATTTAATGATATTCATATAATACAGGAATTAGGATCGATCTACATCCAAAAAGCTGGGCTGAAGTGTACAAGGATTGAGCGAATGAAGAAAAGAGAATCAAGTAGTGTTGCTAGCATGCCGACAATAATTATAGTGTACCTTTTGTTCAAAATTACTGAACCCGGACCTTTCGATTCCAACGATTGCTTATTGGAATCACAAAGATCAGGTCGTGAAATCACATAACAACTAAATACACCATATCCTCTATTCTAATGTTCCCTCAGCCGTATCTGTCCGCCGTTCGTCATTGACACATACCTGTTGGCCTACTGCTGTTGGACGCGGCGGCATCTGTATTTCCGACAAACTATCAAACATAGCGTGTGTGTTTGTTAAAGTTGCTGTGGTTGCTGTTTCGACACCAAAAATGCAAAGATTTTCTCGCGAATTTTTAGGATGACGATCTTCTGGAGAAATATAGATAAATGATGCGTCAGGATCATTGTGATTGGGACGTGCTTTGTCCCTGCTCTGCTTCTAAAGAAGACAAATGCTGTAACATAACGCGGCTAGAATTGTGCAAGCCAAATGCTAGATGACGAAATGGACATGTGAAATTGCTGAAAGGATTCGGTGAGAAGGTAACCTTTAACATTTGTAGTGGAATTGCGGCACGTAAGCGGATGGAAGGCCAGGAATCATGATTTAGTCAACGTAGCTTCGGAATAGCACAGAACAGATAGTCTATCACCCCAAGTCTCGGCGTTCAGAGCCGCATTTACAGAATATCTCAAACAATCACATACCTTAATTGGAATCGTTTCGGACGACAACTTGTTGGGGTACAAAATCGACACTTCCGGAACGGCAGGTCCTGTTGGTGTTATCTAAAATCATAGACCATTAGCGGACGCGTTCTTTCAAAACTCTCTTGCTTACCTTATTGCTTCCAGGAGTAGGTGCAGGCGCAACACGTGGAACATCATCTGGAGTAACAATCGGCACCAATTTCGTATTATTCGTAGGTTTCCGATTTGAGAAGGACATTTTTTCCAGCCAACAAGCGACCGCGATGAATCAATCCGGCCTTCTAATGCACTCCAATCTAAACACACGACCGCAACGAAGCACTTTCACAATTAAACGTGACAACCATCGAATCAAATCAACGCGATATACTTTTCAAAATTTAAATCAACGACCAACCGACGCCACCAAAAATTTCGAAATGGCCGCGTCTCACGACTTGATCGTACTGCGCATCTCCAAATTGGACTATTCACGGCCGAAAAATGATTTATTTTCCAATTGGAATTTGTGATAAGTCGAAACGCTAATCAATTTATATAATTTACAACACGTTCGTAGGCTGTACGATTAAATAAGCAAGAAATTCAAGACAGAACGTGAGCTCGCTGAATCCGAAGCCGGCAAGTGCACATTTCGAAAAGACCTGTTGCGAATTTCGAGAGCGAATCGAAGAGAAATCGTGAAATCGCCACTAGATGTCATCGTGTTTTTCGATATTGTTGACACTGTTTACATGGCTTACTGGAAACCTGGAAATTTTGTTATGGAAGATGTCGAAATTTTAATTGAATTCTATCGAACAACAATAATAAGTAATTTTAATTAAAGAAATAAATGCAAATAACTGTCATTCTACTGAAATTATTATTAAAAATTTATAAATACATTATTTAAAACATGAATCAACACCCTTTTTAATTGATGTTCGAAATGTTTAACGTTCATGTTCGATTTTTGTTTCATGAAATCGCTGAATAAATTATAACCATTCAATTGGAAAATAAATAGAAAAACAGCTGGATTTTTTTTTCATAGAACAAGGACGAACTGTATATATTATTATGCATCCACTATTATGTATTTCAACGATCTGATTAAGGAACTATTTAGTTGATTAACCATTTTGCTGTCACTGCAACTGTTCTGGGGGCTCAATAGGCGTTCCGAAGTATAAGAATCCGAAGAAGAAGGATCTGAAGTAAAAGTAACAAAAAGGGAAAGTATTTGAAGAATTTAATGTAGAAGTGGTCATATTAGAAGTAGCCGACGTAGAAATAACCAATGTAAAAAAATCTGTAGCAGATGATACCAGAAAAAAAGAAGTATTTGAAGTAAAAAGATCTATAGGAGAAGTAACGGAAACAAAAGTATCTGAAGTAGAAGGATCTAAAGTAGTAGTTCGTAGTTAATCGTTTCTTCTTGCAGACAAACACGACCTTTAAAGGTGCCGTTGCGTATGGTCTTACGTTTGAAGCATCTTGGCACGCCTCTAAGAATGAAATCAGGCTAAGAGAAGTACAGGAGAAGTCTTGGTTCGACGCGAAGATGAGATAAATAACTTTCATCCAACAAAATGTCTTCATGTAGGACATCGGTTGGCAAGAAAATACCTGATGACTAGGACTGGGAAGCGTCCCTTGATTGTGACCCCGAACACCTTTCATCATTTCTGCGATTTGATTCCACTCCATGACTCACCATCATCCCCCAATTTTCCTTTCACCCGTATCACATAATAATATGTAAATAAAACACATCATCGTATATCAATTTCTCTACGTATTTTATTACATTTACTATTTACACTATCAGTTGTATAAATGTCGCTTTTATTTAATAGTAGTATTACACATTATTTTATATATTCTTTTATTTTTATCAGAAGAAAAATTATTTTATTTTAATATTTTGGAAAAAAACCATGAATTTTCATAAAATTCAAACAAATTCTGACAGAAATTTTGGGTGACCACAAAAACAACAACTAGAAAACCCAATTTAAAATTGAGAATAGGTGGCAAAAAAGGAAGTATGCAATGAAACAACACTTGAGCAACATGGAATGTTATTTAAATTGAATTGCTTTGAAGCTAAACGAAATGGCGATCAGTTTTCGTTGTTTCCAGATCTCGATAGATAATATAATACACACACACACAATAGGTAAATTTTTAGAAGACGTCTGGAATTTCGTGGAAATTCAAAAGGATTAAAAATCCAAATTTAAATGCTAGTTAATTGTGCGATATTGCGTCTCTATGCTAGAGTTGATGTTGCATATGTTTTTTGTTCTGTTTAAAAACGGCACAACGACAAACGATAGAATGCAAAAGGGGGAAAAAGATGAGCTGCATTGCTTGCAATCGAAACGTGGAATGCAAAACTCCATTGAATTGATATATATGTACGATAAATTTTCCAAAAATAAACGGAATCAATGTGATAAATAAGTGTTCGGTTTGGAAAATTCAAATGTTTAGATTTTGTTTCGCCCAAACCCCGGCCGCGATTAGTGGCGAGTGTGGCGACGGGGGATTTTCCGGGATTATAAAAGACTGGGGGGCTTTATAAATTCCTTAAATTTTATTACAATTAAACACACCAGATAAATATTATGTGTTGTTTTCTACGCGACACGAATCGATTGGATGATTTGAAATATTGCTGAGCCGCACACAACGAATAGGAACAATGCCAACAGCCACGGTCCGACTGGATATTGGTTGTCTTTGTTTTTCTGCAATTGAATTAAATAAATTAGAAGATGAGCGATGATTGTTTCGGTGGAGCATCCTCTTGTTTCCCAGGATATACGATAGCTTAGTTGGGCGAATCTCTTGATGAGCAACTGGAGCGTGCCTGTCTATTTTTCGCGAGAATCAGCTTGGCCGATTGAAATTCGATATGACGGTGTCGTTTTAAATCGACCCCCGTTTGAACTTGATTAAGAATTTAGTATTTTTGGAAAGCGTCGCCACGCACAGTTTGGGAGCTGCAAGTGCGTTTGTTGAGACGCAATTGGGATTAGTGGAGTTTACAGACGAGAAATGATGACGCTGGCTTCAAATGAAACGTGCGCTGATCGCAATCAATGTCTCGTCGCATTCTAAGTGTGCTATCAACGCTAGACGTGCTAGCTTTCATTTCCGTATGATCTATAAGTGATTAACGATAGCAGAAGGTGATCATAGGAAAGTATCTTGAATGCAACAGCGTGGCACTTTCTCTGAACCAAAGAAATCTTGAAGCGGACTAAAGTCCAGATTGTCGCGACATTTCTGATGAAATTTCCATAGAAACAAGTGCATATGAATGTCCACAATCTATAATACAATTAATTTGGCGTATACTTACCGAGGATTTCGGGACATTGCCACGCATTGTAACATATTTGCTGGCCTTTTCGTTGGCAATGCGCATTCTTTGCTTCGGGGCCATGATTCCTTCTTGCTGCTGTTTCTTTTTATGCTAGACTGCTAGGCCGTAGATATTCTCTGCACAAACAAAACACCAAATAGACAACGTGATCGTCGCGTACTTAAAACAAACGATCGCGTATGAAAATTCACGTTAAAACTGTTTTACAACCGGGGGGTAAAGTAGAAAGTTTTGTCGCGCGACGTTCAACAAATGTTCGAACACGTTTTATTGATGTACCAACAAGTTGGATTCAATTGAATAGCGGCTATAAACGATAAGCGTACTGTTTTGTACGGCGATCGAAATGAAAGTGGTTGGGTTTCTGTTGAGGGAGTAGAGTGCAACGCTTAAAAAGCCACGATGACACGATGTGCTGTGCTGACACGTCGCCGAAATTGTTTAGTTGGCCACACAACTGTCAAATTACAGGCCGTTGTGGAGATTGTGGATCTAGCCCGAATCTCTACACACAAGTGAATACGAAAGTTGTATGGAGATATGATCCACAATAATTTACTATCTTCATCGAATAAAATTATCTACTGTATCTGTCTGTAAAATTGTTATGCAAAAAATGCTTAGATTTCAAGTGTACCAAGGCACCACAGATACTATTCTGGCTGTAAAAAATTTATAAATGAGTACTTAAATAAGGGTGACTACATTGTGGCAATTTTCGTGGACCTAAAATGAGGCATTCGACAAAGTTTCACATGCAACTTCAATTGTCAGACTTAGACTATATGGAATTTTAAGAAAAGCAAATTAAAAAGCGATTTATAACGCATTTACTTAACGGATCGATCTCAAAACACAGCAATTGTAGAAGTCAAAAGCAAAACTGCTCAAAAAAGCCCTGCTTTGCCGCAGGACTTGATCTAAGGAAAATAATGATTGGCTTCAACGAGAAATAGTATCCAAATTACGTACGTAGAAACTCAGCATACAAAGAGACAGGAACTGGTTGGTAAAAAATGAAAATTTTCATATTCGAACGTTGGAGAAAAAAATGTTTAAAATAATCGTCAAAGCTTTATAGAAACAATGAAAGCGATTGGTCGATAATTTTCACTGATAATCTGCATAAAACACAGAACAATGAAACAAATTTCGTTCAAATTTATGAAAGTTGATGCAATTTACATATTTGAAAATGTATTTAAGCCACGACAAAAATTCACGCACATTTATATAACTTCATATATATATGCATCACCAATAAGTTCATTATTGAATAAACTATCATTTATTTTATTGATATTAAATTGATAACAAAACTATTCCTGAATCGTTTTCAATTTCAAAATGTGCAATATTCATTTAAATTGCATAAAATTTGGAAATCCCATCCTCCACAAATCAAAAATATGTCAAATTCAAGTTCCACACTCAGAATCCCACCTACGAAACGTCACTTTTCGACAGTACCTCTACACGTCACTTTCGTTTTGTCAAATTAAATTCTCAAGTACATTTCCCCATAATTTCCGTAATTGTCGTATTTGGATCAACTTGAAATAATCATGGACGATTCAACAAATGCTACATTATTCGATGCACGGAATTTTTATTATATTGGAAATTTTATGAGCTCAATTAATACAATTTTGCCAGAACAAAGTACCGGAACACCTGAACTGTTGGCCTATTCGTATTATTCATATTTAGCAATTGAATCGGCACGCGTGATTAATAGTGAAATCAAGGAAAATAATCCAACAGCATTGTTGGCTTTTCGTTATTTAAATGATTATCTTGACAAGCCGGAAAAGCGTGATGAAATCACGCAATTTTTCATTGAGAAACTTCAAGAGGATGGAAACGAAAATAATATTTGGTTGATGGCTGGTGCAATTGTTTTTTGTCGCGAGGGACTTTATGAGAATGCATTGAAGTAAGTGATGGGTCTAAATACAAAACAAAACGATTAATTTAATTTCAAACATTGTTTCTGCTTTTCAGAGCCCTCAACGGAAACGACGATCTAGAATGTATGGCGGTGACAATATATTGTTTGCTAAAAATGAATCGTGTCGATCTGGCCAAACCGATTCTGGTGAAAATGCAGGAGAAAAGTGACGATGCAACGCTCACACAATTGGCACAAGCGTGGATTGGCATGCTGACCGGTGGCGAACACCTGCAGGATGCTTTTCATATCTATCAAGAGTTTTGCGACAAGTATTCGGCAACACCGTTGCTCCTGAACGGACAGGCCGTCTGTCATATTGGACAGGAGCGCTACGAGGAAGCGGACGATGTGCTGAAGGAGTCGCTAGCGAAAAAACACAATGACTACGACACATTGGTGAATTTAATTGTTCTTGCCCATTTGACGGGGAAGAGTAGTGATGCTATTGGACGATATGTCGAACAATTGAAACAATTTCATCCGAATAGTGGATTTGTTACGGACTATGCGAAAAAGGAGGACGAATTCGATCGGTTGTGCTTGCAGTATCAGGAAACGAATCAAATTGCGGCTGAACAGTGCTATTGAAGATGATTCCGGCTTAATTAGGAAACGTTTTGATCCAGAAGGGATGCAAGAAGCTGATACATTTGACAGAATTTCCATTGTATTTACTTTAGCAATAAATATTATGTTGTAAACACGTTTAAGCAGTTTTTAATAATGAATAGAAATGTTAATCTTCCCGCCTGGTTACGGGACGAATTAATGTCCAGCTGGTGTTGGATCTGAGGTGCAGTTATTCACATGCCCAGCAAATCACAATACACTACTCGAGTGTTGTGTGTAGTTTAAATAAGGGCTCGTCCCTAAACCATGTATACTCATGGCATTGCAATGTAGGGAAAACATGGAGCGCTCCTTCTTCGGCCGAGGATAGCGATTCATTTGTACATAAAATGGAGCGCTATTTTGGTGTTTTCTTGGTCTTTCTTCCTACGCGGAGAAGTCAAGTGGAAAGTCTCGAATTTTTGTTGTGTGTTGATCTATATCAACAGCTGAATATCTCGAGGAAATTTACGCTAAGGCAAACTAGCAAAAAAAGAGACGAAATCGCATCGCAAAACTTAGCCGAAAGGAATTGTTGTTAAATGTAACGAATGCTTTGATATAATGACTACTTTTAATTTAAGAAAGATTGTTTAATTGCGCATTTGGAAGCTAATGCGACAGTCGTCGAAACTGCGCGTTGTGACGTAGATTTAAGGGTGAAAAATATGTGGTAGCTCTAGAATAAAGCTTTATGGAATCTCCGCTATGAACAGGATTGAAAGCGTGCTGAGTCAGTGCGATGAATATGTAGCACCTCACCCTACTGGAAACGTCCAGTATAACTGTACTTTGTGAAAGTTTTCCGGAAGTTTCAAGGATGCAAGGTTCTGCTATATCCAGGATTTTTCTACAGAGCTTCGATATGTTCGGGAGCTTAATGAATATTTGAGAAGATTCCCGACTGTCAGCAAAAGGACACTACCCGAAGCTAGTGATCGGTGCAGTGCTAACGTCCCAAAGATCGAACTTTCCTTGTATCAATAAAATGAACCTAGGATAAAACTGGTACCATTACCACGTGGTGAACGTATGAATTTTTCCGTATTAAGATAAGCGTACACTATTCTTCATTGGACGGTTCGAATTTTCTGGGGACTGCATCCATTCCATCGGTATTTCCGAAAGTGATAGATATGTTAAATTCATGGAATTCCTATCAACACATTTAAGTGACTATATATATATAAGACTTCCGATGCGTACCAATGTAGTAAATGGTAAAATCTGATCTGTCCAATGACGACCAGTGGGATGCCTACCTTTAGTTGGAGTGACAATGGTCACATACATATAACGTGCGTATACTCAAAAGGATATTCAAATGTCGAGGGAATAATATGAGACCGAGGAAGCAATGGGATGACTGAAAATGAAAAACATCTCATCATTGAATCCAGATAACTTCAGATGATGATGTATGCAGGAGCCCAAGCCACAAAAAGGGCTGTAGTGACACGAAGATGCAGCCGAATCTATTGATGAACCATAAATTAACTGTTGAAATATATTTAACACATACCTTGTTTTCAATTCTGCTGCCTTAGTTCAAATGAAATAATAATATTTTTTTCAAACTGAAGAAACAGTTACAACTTTGATAAATGTAAATAATCAAATAATTAAGATGCAATTAAAAAAAATGATAAAACTCCAGTAATTAAATAAAAAATTATGAAGAAAAGCAATCATTTCAAATTAAATGGGAAACGAAATTCAAATTTATATACAATATTAAATGATTTATACTAATGACACAATGAAAAATATAATATGATAAATTTAAATTATAAAATTCTACTTCATAACTGAAACAAATGTGTTAATATAATATTGAAATGATAACGAAATGTAATATTAAAATGATAACGAAATTATGGATACGTTCAAGAAAAACATTGAAAGAATCAATCAATTTTTACGTTTCCAATCATCATCATTTATTTCAATTTGCTTGTTTTTTGTTTACATAAAACATTTTATTATTACATCTTTTGTTTTTCATTCAATTGCCAATTAATTATTGGCTATATATATATATATTTATATATTATTCGTGCCAATATCATTCACGAAACAACACATTTCATACCATTTCTTATATTATTTTTTGTTTTTGAAAAACAAATTTTCTTTTACGATCACATAATAATCTTGGCTAGTTTGACTAAATATGATCCTTTGTTTTGTGATCGTATCTTATTTGTTTTTGTATATTTTGCACAACTTTTATTTGATTTTAATTATTATAAATGTTAATTTAAAGTAGTATAGTTGTATGTTTGACTTTTTTCGTTTTGATGGTTTTACTTTTGTTTTTAAAATAAATTTAAGAAATTATACTACAATTATTATTGTTAATAATAATAATACATTACGTTATTTAATATGTATTAAATTTTTATCTTCGTTTTCTTTTTCAATTAATGACTATTTCCTTATTAGACTAATATACCATTTATTTTAATTGTGATGTGTGTATTTGGTTTGGATTTCGCGCATAGATAATAATTAATCATATTTTATTTTTAAATTTTAATCAATTTTATTATTTCTTCTTCTTCGTCGGAATCCTTACATCATCACTCGAGTTTTCGTCAATTTATATATTCATTTGTCATCCAATTTTGTCGCGTGAGTATGTTGTTTTGTCTTAATTATCTAATTATAATCACATTTATGTATTCAAGTAGGTATATAATTCATCTAAACTGTTATTACCTTAAGACTATTTTTCTTATTTATTTTTTTGCAAAAATGTTTTTGAAACATTTGCAGAGTTAATTAATCGTCCTTTTTGTTGTTGCTCTTGTAACTTCAATGATGTGATGAGTGTCGTGTATGTACATATATTTATGTATACAGCCGAACTTTTAGTTGAAAGTAGGACCAAAATAAGGGAAGGGAAGACAATCGGTTCAAAAAGTGAGGACATCAGGAGCGGGTGAAGGATTGGTACATTTTGATTATACTTTTCGTTTCTTTTTCAATGTGTAGATACATATATGAACCAGATACATATATGTATACATATAAATACATCCTTATAACTTTATAGGTATATTGATATATGCTTGACTTCTTTTAAATGTGTTTTTTAAACGCTCTTAAAAATGACAATGTATTTTGCCCCCATTTAAAAAGAGTAACATACACTATGGGACATATATATATATATACTCTTTAACCGTTTATTTCTGATTGTATATATTTTGCCGTAGGTTTTTACCTTTTTTAAATATTTTTTTTTTGATTTTAAACAGTCAGCATTTCAGGCCAACTTTACGTTGGTGATTTTTCGACGACAGTTTTTGATGAAATCTTTTGATTTTTTTCTCAAAAAAAAAACCCAATTTACCCATTTTACCATTTTGCGTTCCTACATTGTATCAATATGGTCAGGAATATAGAGATAATGAATTTCTATTGTTATTTGATTAATGAAATAATCAATTAAAATAGAAATAATTTGTCATTTTTTATAAAAAAATTTTTTTATGTATTGTACTTATACTGTTGCCATGCATTGATGCAAAGTATCTCTACCAAACGACGAGTCATCTTTTAATTGAATATAGTAATAGTATGGACGTGGCCTGTGATATGATTGGTTGATGACATGCCGTTATTGAAAATATACATAATATAATTATCGCTAAATGTGATGGACGTGGTACGCCACTGCTTGTTTGCATTGCTGCTGGATGCTCTCCTGTTGTAGTGGGTTACGCATGAAAATTATGTTCAAATTTAATTGTCATACATATCGACATTAAACTCCAAACAAATATCGATTAAAATAGCGTGCATGTTTCAAACAAAACAATTAAAAAATGCTCTTAAGCTTGATCCTTGAGTATGTCATGTGAAAAATACCGACAAACAACGAGGAAATGTCTACTATTCAAGACTATCCATGCTAACATCAACATCATAGCGGGGGCAGTTCCTCATACGAAAAAAATTGAAGCACAAGTCTCTGAAATATTCTGATGACTGCCATCAACAACCGTTGCCACCAACAGCATCACTTGTAGTGTCTGTTGGAAAACGATTCAAGGGAGAATCTTGTTTCGAAGTTGAGCGGTTTCTGCTCACAAAAATTGGTGAATAAGTGAGGTGGTGGGAGGTTTTAATCTGTTTTTTTTTTTTATATAAAATTCACACACGGAATTTAGTCTGCACCATCAATTTCAGGAGGTTCCTAGAAGCCCATTTAATTTGATGTTAGAATGAAATGTGGTTTTCACATAAGTTCGGCAGGAAATGTTTAATTTAGACTCGTGATGATAACGAAGGCCTCAGGATAATTATTCATGCCTGGAAACAACAGACCAGTCTAGAAACTATAGTAGGGCGACCATTCTGGGCGAATAGATTATGAGTAGAATCTTCAGAGATTTTAATAAATATTAATTATTGGGAATAAGGCATCAAGCTTTCAAGACAATTTCATTCACATTCAAATAAGAAGTTTAGAAGATTTTGGCAAGTGTGATGTCTTCAGGTCATCTACCGAAGACCAGACTCAAGCGATAGATATACCAATTACATTTATTAAGCGACTTATTTATGTTTTAAAGCTTTTAATACAGTCGAAGCCAGTATGAATACCCAACATGTCTGCAAAGCAGAAGCGGTTGCTTTGGCAAAACTCGATGGTCGTCACCTCTATTGAGCAGTCTCCTAATTCTCACATTAGGTTTTTGCTAGGCAACCCTCAACAATTCTCATTAAAATTATAAATTAACTCTTAAAAAAAAATTAATGAGATTTAGCATGCTAGATCACAATTTCTAAAATCATATAACACGATTCCTAAAATCATGCAGCATGATTTTTACAACCCTGTCGCAGGGTTTTTAAACCCTATAACACGATTGTTTAAATCCAACCATACGATCTTTGAAATTCTATCACATGATTTGCAGAATGCTAGATACTATAGCACGATTTTCTACTACTTTTAACATGCTTTCCAGATGGTTATAACACACTTTCTGGAATTTATTTACTAAACGTGATCCATGCCAAATATTAAAATATGTTTTTTAAAAATGATAGGATTTTTGTTTTGGTCACTTACCATTGAGCACATGAACTTGTGCTGAAGCTGGTATCGCACCAACAGGAACACAAGTATAATTGCCAGAATCACGAAGTGTTGCCCGTGTCAGCATTAATCGGCTTGTTGTACCGGCTTCGGTTTTTTCAGTTTCTAAGCTGATACCACCTCGTGCTGAATCAAAATCGACCACATTTGATCCATGATACCTGGAGAAAGATGGATCAAAACATGATCTTAGAACTATTTCCCTCACAAATGATATTTTATGCAGTTTTTTCTTATTCAAAAATAATCTAAGATAATAATTGATCGAAAATAAAAAAAACTTACTTGATTTTTAATTTTTCAAATTCATTTTCTTAAAAATTTCTTTTTTTTACTAATTATTGAATTATTGGATACTTAAACAATTAATTATTATTGAATATTTAAACTATTTTCTATAATCATTATTTATTAAATGATTTTTTACAATATTGTTTCTAAAATAATTGTTTTAAACAATGAAAACAACACCAATACGTACCAAACAACCGACGAAGCATGAATATTCACAGCACAGGATAATGAAATTGTACTATCTCGTTTCACATGAACTTCTTGTGATCCAATTATTTTAGCTCGAGCAGCTGAAACGTCAAAGAAAATGAATAAAATTAAGAAAATTTTTGATCAAAACTCGATTCAATTATATTTTAATTAAATTTAAACGTGTTACGGTGATAAAATTAAATAAACAATAAATGTTTGTATCTATAAATTCATCTCCCTGTCAAGTTCAGCGCATATTAATATTATCTTCTGTACAGATTTCCCATGATTTTTTTTAAATTGTTTTCCACAATAAATATTTACAATTTTAAAAAACCATTGTTTTATAAACACGCAATTTTTTTCATCAAAAAAAACTCTTAATAGAAGCGAGGTGAACTGAAACGCTCAATAATCGTGGAAAAAAAGACGAAGGAAACCAAATACAAAACAAAAATTGTTAAGTAATTCTGACCTTTGTTATCATAATAATGATGTTGAAAATAATTACTCGTAGCATCGATTACGGCTGCTGAAATCACACAAAAAAAGAAACAGAAAAAATCACGATCAGTGATGATAAAATGATTGAATTTCAGTATGAGATGTTTTGTCTGTACAAGAAAAAAATATATCTTTTATACAATTGAGATATTATTTTGTTTTTAAACATGTATGTACATAATAATTACGATTTCGAGCTGCTGATTAACTATTAGAATATTTGTGAGTAAATTACCCGCTTGATTTTTAATGGAGCTTAGATAAATATCTAATCGAAATTTTATATATTCGAAGAGATTTTTATTTACATCGAGCAACCCAGAAAGAAAAACAAAGTTATTTTTTAAATCCTTCAAGTCAAACATATCAAACGTTAGAACGCACTGTAGAATATTGTAATGGCACCTTTAACGAACAGGTGTACTAAGCAGTGTGAAGCGAAACCACCGTTATATATTTGACACGTTGTGCAATTGCATGTGAAGTACATAACTGATGGTGTTGTGAGCTAGATTTGGTATTAATTTGTAAAATTATCGAAGCTGCTGCATTTATATTCGACTCAAACTAATCTATGATAAAACGGCCATAGAAATATTTGGCAGCCATATAAAATAGTGTGAATATAAGTCAAATGTAATTCAAAGTTTGAAAAAACTATTTTTTTTTTAAAATACATGCATAATCTTTGTAATTATGTAATCTTCCTTTCAGATAAGTGAATTATCATCCTTAGCTAACTTTAAACGTGTCGTCGCGCTCACAGACAATTTCCTTTTGTTGTCTTTCAGCCGTATTTTTTAATCACGCCAGAGATCTATTCACCCGCATATCCCCGCCCACCAAAGTAATTTGTTAACCGCATGCCTGTCAGCCTTGCCGCCCGTCATTCCACACTTATATATATATATGGTGAAATAAAATAGTGAAAGACATAACGCCATCAAATAAACGATACGAAGAGCTTTTGCAGGAAAAAAAACCGTATGCTGACATATAATATAAAATTTACACAAGCAATGTAGCCTCCTGCCATGGATTACGAAGTTGGCGGTCGACGTATGATATGCATGACGGGTGAAAGGATGAGGGTAGGGTTACAGGTTCAACCCAACTCTACCGAACATTTCATTTGTATATTTTTTGTATCTGTGTTGCATATATATGTATATATAGCATAGTATAGTATAGTGGCTTGTGATGGTTCCGGATGTTGAAAAATTTGCTAGTGAGAGACGAAGCAAAACTCAAATTATCACAAAGGATACGAAAGGAGCAGCGCTCTCACACGTCATTCTTAGTAGCGAGTGAGTGGTGCCTAGCTAAACAAAAAAAGTCATTTATCAAGAGTGTATACCTCGTTCGGTTCACAGCTAATGCTTCCAATGTGAAAAGAAATGAAAAACGACAAAGAAAAGTATATTTTAAATATTCACCCAATTGACAATTGTAGAGGTTGTTCTGGATTTACAAAAAAAAAGTAAATATGTATATAGATTCGATTTACTTTTGAAGAAGGACATCGCATGGTTTTTTTGATCAACCAACCGAAAAATCATCACACCAAAGCGTTTTCTGTATAGTTTGCAAAGCTGTTGGGTTACGAAGGATGTGGGAATACTGCCAACTGTTAAGGGTTGTTCATGTGCATGATGGTGTGTTTGATCGGAAAATTGTATTATGAAAATGCAGTTGATTTTGCGATGCACTTGCTTAGCAGCTTTAAGAACGATTTTTTGATATGTAATGTATGTTAGATAATCTGTAATGGAATGTGTGTTTGGTTTTTAAGATTTCTAATAAGTTTCTAGGACCTCTAGAAACTTCAGCTCAAGAACGAGGCTTCGACCGTTTGATGTTGATTAGACGAAAGCTAGAGGGTTGCTGATGGTGGAAGAATCCTTTGTTAAGTAACACATAATCAAACTAGAAGAAATGCTGTTTTAATTGAAAGATTCTAAGTAGCCAATTGACACGACAAAACCAAATCAAATGGTCTCGCCTTCTCTAACATCATAAAATCCTGTAAGCAATATTATTTTCTTCTATAAATTCGTCCTTTTCTGACTAACTTGACAAAGTGGATGCTATACCAGTCATAAATACTGAAAGGGTTCTATCGACTTTACCCGCTTTTCGTGTAAAATCTCGTGATATGAATGTTATATGATATTTATCTGTTTATCGCCAACAATTCACCACGGCCAAACACATGTCCAATTGATATGTGTAAACCAGTTGTACAATCGATTTGATAATTCACAGCGCTCTCGTTTCATGACTACCTTTATCCAATTCCCTTATAAAATTTTTATTACGAATATCCTGACAAACGGATTTATATAGCATAGCACTCTTTCAATAGGCTTTCGTTAAGCTGCGACTGTTTGATACTATGTATGTGTGTTCTTTTAAATAAATCTGAATGTGGTTCATGAAACTTCCATTCCAAGGAATATGCTCGTCAATCTATACATTCAGACCTGAATGGGACGTGGCAGCAAAGATAGGAGACAGAAGAAAAAAACGTACCTGTCTGTTGGGAAGTAGACGTTATTCACTCAGGTGTTATGCCACCACCTCTATAAAACATACACTTGAGTGGAATATATTTTCACATTCAAACCAAATGAATTCAAAGCTTAACAAGAAGATTATGTTGGAAGACGTGCGCTTATATCATCAACATCACCTGCCATCGTTTCATGCAATTTATATACCCTTTCGTTTGCACATTCAACCTCTTAATTTAGTAACACTCGAGAAAAATATGGTTGTTGCACAGTTAAAGGTTTCGAGGGGCCGCACATATAGACGCATTCAAGTTTAATGAGAAAACACCCCAATGACGAGACGGGGCTGAGGGTGGTAACTTTTTTTTCAGTTACGTACATACTATATACATATATATATATATATATATATATATATATATATATATATATATATATATATATATATATATATATATATATAGATACGAGATACATTTTGCATTCATTTGCTGCAAAACGTACCAAACAGTTATGCCACTTGTCTAACGTAATTATCCAACCGATATAAAACCTTTTCACGTATGAAGTGTAAATGCAGAGGAAAGAAAAAAAATATGAACTGAATGGAACACGATACATCCTGGATAGATAGTACTGCCGTATAAAAACATATACGTATATAGATATACGCTCTAAAATGTATACTGTAGTGCGGTCGTAGTAGCTGAAGAGAATGAAATTATGTGCAAAACTAGCAGCATTTTTCCATAATGCAAATTGAATTATACACTCGTAGGATGTCACCATAATTAAAGAATATTTAAGGATAATTAGAATGTGTTGAATGTGAATGTTTTAGCTCTTAACTGTGCCCTGAAAAAGTACTACAACATTGCATGTGTGTCAAATAGTATCTCGTGCCGTAGGACAATTCGGCGCTTGTTAAATCCATCAGTTATACTTATAAACGAGGATGTTTATTTTCTTTATTTCGTTAGTGTTGAGTCAAAGGCATATATCAATTAGTTTTATCAATAAGTTTCTAACAAATTCTGCCAAAAAAAATGCTAGGTCTTCACAAGAGGGAAAAGAAACGCGCCTGAAAATATGACCGCATTCTCTTTAAAGTGTGACGTTGATGTTGTTTTACGTTAGAAACTTGACAAGAAAAAGATAATTGTATCTATCTGTTAAAAAATGCAGAACCTTCATATTTACACTTTAAAACAGGATTTGTAGACAGGCCATTCTTTAAAATTTAAGTAACTTGACTAATTTTCAAATCTCAAATCCTTCTAGGATTTTTTAAGAACAGTCTGAACTTCAAACAAGCTGATATCCTGAATCCTTATGTTTATATTTTATAAAAAAAAACCACGACCCTCAAAACACACAACAATATTTCATATTCTAATTGACGGTGTTGCTACTTGATACGATAGCGTTTTAGGTGGAAAACACCAAAACGTGACTTGGCTTAAATATTTTTATTGGCATTAAAAAAAGGACAAGAAGCGAAAACATCACAGCATGAATAACATACAAACCTACAGCATGAACATAATATTGAAGCTGGTGTGAGGTCAATATGAAAAAAAACCTATTGAATGTTTATTAAATATTGATCTATTGGTTGGTATAGTGCGGCATCCAAACCATATTCACGGTATAATGGCTCCGGCAACTTCAAGGAGCAGGAACTAGGAACGTGTAATTTTGCCATGCGATGTCCAGCGATTTATGGAAACCACCGAAGAAGAAGGAAACCAGAAAAAACGACACATATTCAAATACAGTATGCCAGTTTCAATTTGTGGAGTTGACTTCAATTTTTTTCTCTTTTCTTCTTCATAAAGATGACACTTTTCATGCTTGCATACCCTTGTCATTATTATTCTAATGGAAAGCTGGTGTTCTTATAAGGAAATTTATGTCAAGTACACATTTGTAATATCTACGGCGGATGGAAAGTTATTACAGTAAATTTGGAGTGGATACAACTATTGAATAGATGAATGGTAGAACTAAATGAAAAACAATTCTAGTGCCCAAAATGCTGGATATGTGATTCTTGTTTTGCGTGATTGGTTAATTTATTGTTCAAACAGGACTAACGTCAAAAATTATCCTTACGTATTTTCAATCCTACTAAAATTTATTTACGTTGACGTTTTATTTAGTTAATTTTATTAGATTTTTTCATTTGTGAAATTATATTATCGTTATATTTTGTCTTATTTAATATTTTTTTTTGTATTTAATTTATTAAAATGCTATTTCTTACGGAACTATAAACAGAAATCTAAGCCCTACTAAACGCTTATTCCTGGTATTCAAGCAATCACGATTAATTACGACACGAGACGCTATTTGACACCAATTGAAAACACAAATATTGTGGAATAAGATACATGTCCTTGTCCATAAAAATGCAATGATGCGAATAGTGTTCTGATGAGTGCACATATACTGTAGTCAATGACCAAACAAAATCCCAATCAAAATATTAGTAATTTTCCCGTATATTCGCTGGGAATGAAAATCATGTTCATATTTCATATTTAAAAGAAATTAATACAGTATGTTTATTCGAATCTATTCCCAATCCCTCCAAATAGTCCGAAAAATCCAAGAATGGACTACACTTCTAGCGCTCCAATCATTTCAGGATGACTTCTTTTCAATAAGTCCATTCGATGATGCACAACAACAACAAAAATAAACAAACAAACATACACAAACACACAAAACAATTTGGTAATATTCATTTGAAATCGCTGTTTGAGCTGTTCATATTTTGCAGATTAGTCAACGATGGTCATATGCATGCTTTTCCAACATATCATCATTTTCAATATGGGAAACAGCGCAAGGAAAAAGGACGACTTTCAACAAACATACAAACATACAAACGAAAAAATATACGAAACATATTCACACATCCAGGTCATATCTGTTATGCCATTTGGTCGATGGGAAAAAATCTTTGACAATAGTCATAAGGATGAGAAAGATGGGAGCACTGAAAAAAGGACATGCTACCAACATAAAGAACTAAAGCTGACTAGAGCTAAGCAAAACAGTGAATAGACGAGAGTTCAAATAGAGAAAGCAAACAAATATTTATATATTTATATATATATATATATATATATATATATATATATATATATATATATTTATATAATATAAAAACTGGTAGTAGTAGAAATGACCCTAGCATGAATGGAATATCAATATGTGTTTTAATACTCTATTTTGTTTTTGTTGTTGCTAAGTGGCCATGAGTAGTGAACGTGCAGCTAACGAAATGCCAATTCGTCCTTTTGCGGAAGCAAGTCTCTAACTGTTCGCAATGGTGATATTAACCGGTCAGCTAGCTAGCCAGCAATTTTTTTTCTTCTAAATAATGTAAAAATGAAAAAGTGTTCCTGATGCGAAAAAATCATAGATAATAATTTTTTCCCGTTGCTTGGAAAATAGGACACAAAAGCATGCAATGGTTTATAAAGAGTCATGGAAATGATATGAGTGCTTACTATTCACGGATGTCGTTTTTTTTGTCATAGTTCATAGAATCCTTGCTCGGCAAATGAGAAACGATTGTTAAGTGGTGGCTCATAGATTGAATGGATATCTGAAGGAGTGTCAAGCGAGGGCAGGACATTTGAGTTTTGAAGCTAGATGCCTTAATCCTTGCTCGAAAAATGAGATACGTTTGTTAGCTGTATGTTTATGAGCAAAATGAAAGGAGTGTAAATCGGGGGAAGAACGTCTGACTGCTTAAGCATAGTTACACGTTTAAGATGTTTACGTTTGTTTTAGGCTATTGTTTGATATTTGAGGGGTGGAGAGCAGGTGAATAATTTTTTAACAATCATTGATAACAAATAATAAATCGAAACAAAATGTAGAGTATCCCCTAAGCTCACAGCTAATTGAAACAATAACGGGGATTTAAGCTCACCACGTTTAACATTCGTGTCTGTTATCCTGTTTTGAATCAGGTACTCATTTTAAAACTCAGTGACCCGATGATACGCTATCTAACTCGCAAAGCAGCCTCGAACCTGGTACTCAGTGCATTTGAAGTGACCACTCTATTATCTCATTAAATCAGTTACCAATCAAAAGCATGTAATCATAACTTGCATCGATAGAAAGCCTTAAGGGGTTACATAGCTCTTGAAGAAGAATGAAAAACAACTTTTTCAAAAAAATATATTTTAAACACCAAAAATCTATTTTATTTAAAATTTACACATATAAAAGTTTAGCATTTTAAGAAGTTGTAAAAAAAATTTCAGCAAAAAATATTGAAAATTGTCAGTTTTCCCCGTCCAACCTTTTTTTGAAGTTCTATACTTTCATATGGAATAAAAAAAATTCGATCGATTTTTTGAAAATACAAGACCTATGTAACCCCTTAATAGAAGGACGCAGAACATTTTATCTAAATGTCTTCTTCAAATAGGCAATAAGTGAAATAGCTATCACTGCAAGTATCCAACTATGCGTCTAGCAAGAATTCAATCGCTCGCCATGTTAGAGTTTGCAGGAAATAAATGACGTTAGTGCATCCATATACATATATATTAGGATATTTGAATATGCTGATTCCAAAGTGATTATATGCAAATTTGGATGTTTATAATGCTCGGAGCTGTTTTGTTGAATGATATGATTACAGGTGGCTAAGAGTTGTAGTACAGCTTTTCAATTGATGAATAATTAGATTTAGTATAGAACCAACTTGGTTCTACTAGCAATTACCAATTGTAATATCGGAAACGAGCACGAAAGGATTGTGTCGTAACTAGATTAAAGTTACATTAAAACAAATATTAAAGAAGAGCTTATTTTTGCTGCAATCTTTTAAACATAACATGTTTAGGAAACCAATTGACAGTCGTTTATATGGGAAGTGTGGTTTCGGCGTACCGAGTGGCTCCTCTTCAGGTGCTGCCTTTTTAGCCACTCGGTACGAGACAGCACTACCACCGCTGGCTTGTTGATGGATCAAGCTCGCTATATTTCAACTATTTGTAATTTTTACATGTGTGAATTATATCGACTGTCAATGTGTTTCGTATGTCTGCCTACGTAGCTTTTTCATTATTTAAGTTTTTATCATGGGTTAGAACCTCCTGGTCTATTCGACAACTTTTGTCTCTTAGTGTGCTTTTTGGTTAACGACTTGCTAACACTATTGTTGCAGCACCTGAAGAGGAGCCACTCGGTATGCCGAAACCACACTTCCCATTTAACAATGGTACGGGCCAAAACCTGGAAACAAGAACCTCCACTAATGTGCAACAATAGTGTTAGCAAGTCGTTAACCAAAAAGCACACTAAGAGACAAAAGTTGTCGAATAGACCAGGAGGTTCTAACCCATGATAAAAACTTAAATAAAAAAAAAAAAAGTCGTTTATAATTCGCGGATACAAATAATAAAATAGTTGAAATATAACGAGCTTAACCCATCAACATGCCTAACCGTGGTCGTGCTGTCTGGTGACGGATGGCAAATGACAGCACCTGAAGGGGATGCCTTCCGACACCCCGAAACCACACTTTCCATTAAATGTTTAGGAAAATTCTTTCAGACTTGTAGTATAAGTTTGAAAAAAAAATTACAAAATTAATAAAAGTAATTTTTGATGGTAAAACGATTAGAATCTTAATTTCTGTGTTGAATTTTACATAATCGTTTAAATCAAACAAATACTCAAGGCTAAAGCTATTTGATAAAGATACATTTGTTAACCAAATTCCATGTACCTTCTAATCTACTAAAATTTGCACAAAATGAATCGGAACCATAGAGTTACGTGACATTTATAGTATTTCCAGTTCGTTTCAATAAAAACTGAAAGTCTATCATGAAACTGCATATACGAAATATTCAAAATGTAGGATGCAATTGGAATCAGCGAGAAATCAGAGAGGGGAGTTGTGTTGGTTGGTAAGATTAATGTTTATCGACATTGTATTATCCCTAGTTTACGACATTTAATTAAAATTTTCATTTATATATACACACATCTATATATTTGTAAATATGTATACATACCAGTTACTTCGAGTGCAATTGCTAAATTGATTTTTGGCTCGGTATTTACTTGACACTCGTAGATACCGCTGTCGCGCTGTTGAGCATATTCAATTTTCAAATCCCAATTATCTGAACTGGGCGTATGCAGCACGGAAAAACGTTGATCTCCCGTATATGTATATATGTTTGTTGTTAATATATGCAAATCACGTTTACGCATCCACGATACAGTACGATTGCTTTTGTTTTTAACACGACATCGTAATATGGCAACATCATCCACAACCGTTGTTACATTTCGTGGATTGATATCATCGAAATATGGTTTGTCTGTATCAATTATACCTGCAAAAAAAATCATGGATATTATGTGTTAGATATTAGCTGGAATTTTTTTTGGAAATATTTAAAACGGTATCTTTTGTTAAAAATAAATGTCTTGAAAATTGCATTTCTCTGCCAGAAAAGAATGATTAGGTTTTATATTTACCATGAAAATTGTCAGATTCTAAACGATTCAAGAACCCCTTCAAATTTTTATTAACCTTGCAACCTTATGCAATTCTAATTTGGGTACCAAGACACATGGATTGTGAACGCAATAAAGAATCTCGTCACTTGTTATTATCCAATTACAAATTAATGAGACGAAAGCTGGAAAAAACATCCCCTATCCTTATTAGTAGCTGCATTTTGTAAAGTCAAAGCAATTAGCACGGATCGAATAGCATTCCTTGTTGCTGCTTTCATTCTCTGTTCATAAATCAATAGAGCAATATTCAGTTGGTTCGCGTCAACCAAGTAAATGATTCAAATACGAAAGCATCACTAACTGCTTTTCTCTCGGTCCATAAATGAAATCCACCTCGATCAGAATGAAAGCGAAAGCGAATGAGGTAATGCCATTCCTCCTGAGTCTTGATGATTAAGTGATAGATACTAAAATATCTAACTCGAAGCCATCTCGTCCCCTTCGTTTCGCCGTCAACACCAACGTCGCAGATAACGAATGCTGCTGCTGCTACTACTACTGCTGTGTCCTTGCTTCTGCTTCAGCTGTAACAGTTGAGCTTCTTTGTATCGAGGTACAATCAATCGAAACGACTCGAAGGAATAAAGCAGGAAATGTTGTAAAGCTCCTGTGTATTTTATTGCGATACTTCCAGTGCTGATATTGAAACACAGCTACTTGTCTTTGATTTTGTCGCAGCACTGAATAAGCCGGAGATAAAAAATAAGGACCAAGGCTTTGTGATTTAGGATATATGGATAAGAAGAATGAGGAAGTCTAAGGCGACGGCGACAAAAGTGCCTCTATCGTGGCCTTTCATTTTAGGGGAGTGAGGGTGGTCACTCAAAGTGTGCAACAAGACTTTTCAATGGATGGCGGAAGAGTTCGAATGCGGATTAAGGAACACATAAAATTGCATTTACAGTGACTGTAAATCGTCCTTCTCGTTCGTTCTCTCCCTTTTCATTCCAATTTCCTAATCATGACGTTGTGAATTTCTATACGTACTGCAAATGAAAGCTACTTAATGTCCTACTACGGATTCGTGGAGTGCAGAGAAAGTGGCTTCCGTTATTCAATATCCTACAATGCGAATTATCTGAGAGAATCATTTTTTTTATTTTACTATGGTTTCAGGTTAAGATGGATACAACAACGAAATAAGGGCTGCTGTCTTCAGAAATTGCATAAATAAAATTACATAATATCTGCATGAACTCCTAAGTGCTTGATATCTATCTACAATATCTATCTAATCTATCTATTAAGTTGCTAGTGCTTAAAAAAGATTTTAACGTAAAGTTCAACACGACGATTTATGCATTTTTGTCGTCATCTCACAGGGTTTAAAGTTTTATGATTTTCCAACGACAACACTAGTTCACTCGACGTTGGCGTCAAGAAAGGAGAAAAGAGAGATACAGAAAAATGAAGCGGGAAAATCACATAAAGCTGTGTTCGTAGCAAAAAGAAATTATTCGTAAGGTACGACAAAAGCCAATTGCAGACAAGTGAAACGACTGAAAACAAAAGTTACTCCCCACTTCCTTACTCAGCAAACAAATGGATACTTATAAGAACAAAAAAAAAATAATACCAGCGACGAAAATCATGTCAGGATTCAGGTCACAAAGCAAAAGAAATTGAAATGATATCGGGGCTGAAAAGTAAAGATATTTTAGATACTCATTTCACTTTTCAGACTTAGGACATTTTCGAGGATCGTCCTACCACTTCAAGTATCTTAGATATTGTTCTTTTGAGAGATGGTTTCTTTTTAAAAACTGAAGATAGTTAATCAGAAGTTGATGGGTTGATAGAATAAAATAGATAAAAGTTTTGTAAGACTCTTGTTTCAAGTTTGATAATAATGTTCCAAAAAGGATGAAAAGCTTACACTATAAGTGGATATAAAATAGCAAAAGAAATCGTTTTGAAAAATTATCATTTTAGTTAGGGGTGCATAGAAAATTGTTTCGACTTTTCAATAATCCAAAGTAAAATTTAGATACTACAAAAGTTATCAAAGCAAAATAGATAAGTAAGCCATAAAACCAACTAGGACTCTGGCTTTCTTCGAAACAGTTGAATTGGTCCCCAAGGATGCGAGCAGAATGAGATATTTCGATGAATTTTATTGAGTTACAAAAGGATTCCATAGAATGACTTCCAAGTTTTTTGTGGCTGTTCTGATCCATGATGCTTTGCTACTTGTTGGCATAGTGATTTTCATGCAAAGTTTTCGTCTTTTGTTATGAGCGAAATAGGAAAAGTTTTTGGCACGTTTTTTTGATAAAAGTGCCAGCAAAGTGTTTAAAAACTCGGCGAATTGATGATGGTTGGTTGTTTTATCGTTTCATCAATAATATGGTTGTATATATATATGTATATATATAGTAGAATTGATGAAAACGATTTTCTAGTAAATGGAAAGAAAACGAAATTCATACGTTTGCTGAATGTATGTGCCTATCACTTTACTACATAGTACATGCGCTTGTAATGAATCCAAATGAAAGCCACCACCCTTATAAAGAGCATGATATCCTATCATGGTGGCGAGAATTATGTCATCAAAATTTTGATAAAGCATGAAGGACTTAACGGCACATTTCATGCGGCATTGCATGTGATAGGTCATCTAAGAATGAAGCTGAGCACTCGCATCTAATACCTAGTGGGCTCCACTGAGGAGTCACGTGATCTACAACGGTGAAGATAATTAATTGCATTTTTTGGCAATGAATTTCACAGGAAAGAGCTCTACGCACTAGCCTTTATCCCCGGAAGGAACAATAAATAAATATGAATTTACATGAAATACCATTCTGGCCAATAATCCTTTGTAACTTTTCTAGGAATTCAGCAAAAAAATGGAAAAGCATTTACGGAATTCCAAAAATATTCAATTGTTTTTTTTGTTGGACTGATGATATAAATAGGAACAACTTCAACAATCGCTTATCCCATTGAAAACCATACAGAAAATGAAATTAAAAATCAATTGAAACTTTTTATCCCTTTAAAAAACACAGATAATGAACATGAACAAATTCATATTCTCATCATGTCGACAAAAGCGTATCCTTCAACAAGCACAGGCAACAGCAAAACAACAACAAAAGGACACCACCACAAAAAAAAATATTGATGTGAATCTTGTTCCTCTTATTTAAGGGTTGGTTGGATGAGTGAACAAGCGAATAGGATATTGCATGCCCTACTACTGAGAATATATCCAATCAATTGTAATTTTATTTTCACCCCTAAAATTCCTATCTTAACACTGTACAATTTGCTGTTATTTTTATTATCATTTTCGTATAGCCCAGTTGTTGTTGGTATTCTGGCAGGGATTTTTTTAAAGAAAGAAATCCTTCGCTTTCGTCCTTTTTATAAAATGTTGAAATCGTCATTTTCGCTTTCACAACTCGTCAGTATCCTTTCAACTATACTACTGTTCGCACTTTTCAACACATTCACTCACTTATGGGATATTTTTCTATACGGCCGTGCATGGATGGATGGAAAAAGAGATTGGTTTGGAAGTTGATCTTTGAAAAATCATTTTATAAGAACAGCGACGTGAAAAATTATGCAAACATTTCATTCGCTTGAGAATAACATTTCAGGATATACAAGTGATGAAAATAAATCGCCCGAATCCAAAAAAGGAGATTTTGTATCGCGAGTACGCGGCTGAAAGTAATGTCTCTGAATTTCTTTTTTAGATTGTCTCAATCGGTGGTCGAAAAATTCCGAAAACTACTTTCGCGTCCAGCAAAAAAAAAACGTAGCAAGGGATAGCAGAAAATCGGGTGATTGTGGGCTCTTTGGCTGCTAAAATGAAACACAAACGAGATTGGATATGAATGGATTTCGTGCGAATACGACCGATTAAATTCGCATTAAAAACAAATTTTTTGGACGACCCGAAAGAACGAAATGTGGATTTAGGGGTTTGCCAATAGAAATCTTAGTAAGTTTATGCGATGAATACGAAAGCGACATGAGAAATAACCAGCAAACCTACAAGAAAGTAACGTTAGCGGGATATATTGGAAAATTCAATAGAAATTTAAACTTTCAAGAAGAAAGTTTATATGTAAGTATATACATACATAAGTGTTGGTATATATACAAGGGATGAATTTCTTGTGAGTTGAAAAAGAGGTGTGCACAAAAATCCTTTTATATCCTAATAAGCCAGGAAAAGCTTTGTGTACCTTCTTTCGTACTTTGAATGCAATTTACTACCCGGCTATGAGTTATGGAGTTCTGAAAGAAGACCAAGAACTGCGTGGTAACACGACTCAATGAGCATTTTCCTTTAATGCTTGCTGATACAAAGGGGATTGGATCCTTTATTCTTGTTGAGTTTTAATAGTAAGATACAAGATGTGGAAGAGAT
>OZ012664.1:1267848-1427308 GCA_963942545.1 Oxycera nigricornis
GTCGCATATCGAGCACTATGAAGCCATGAGCATGGATATATCAGTTCAGTAACCAGGCAAGCATCAACGCTTCAATGAACAACCATTCGACCCTGAAATAACTTTTAATAACCGTAGCTCAAGCATTTCTTTCTCCTTATTCTAGCCGTAGTATCCTGAATTAAATACAGAAAAAGCGAGTCCTGTAAGTAGGTGGTTTACTTCCCAGAAAGTAGAAGTCTTTATAATAAGTATAATCCTACCAAAAGGAATTTTCTCCATGTTATGTGGCTCTACCGTTTTTTGGGCTCAGCATACAAAACGTCCTATTAACTAGGTGCTGATAAATTAGGTGGACTTCCATCAGCCTTAATTTTTTTCCGGCTCTTGATGATTTTCCGACTGTAATTTCATGTTATGGTATCAGGTGACTTTCTCTTCTATTAAGCATAATTCAAGCAAAGATGTGGTGAATGGATGCCAATTAAGTGTATCCGGAAAAGTGACGAGAAAATTATGAATAAATCAACAAAAAAAGTTGAATTGATTTTTTATTTATCAATGACAATTTGAATTGCTCGAATGAATACATGAATTTTTATTGGATATGTGGCACCAATTAGATGTAGATGTAGAAGAACTATAAATGGTGGATGATACTAATTGTACAGAACAAGACTATCAAGTTGATTCGATCCTGTCTGGCGATCTTTATACAAAAGAAAAGATAGCAGTTACAAACTTGTAAGAGTTCGGTATTCTATTTTTATATTTATTGACTCAAACTCGAATCCTTGTGAAACAAGCCAGAGCTGGAGATAGTCATAGCACCTGCAGGAACATCAGTCTGACTTGATTCATATAGAACCCTAAAGACATCAACCAGCTCCTCAAAGTATGCCGTGATACTTTAAAAGGCTCACACTTTCAATCTTGTTAAGTCACTATACTCATTTCACACGGTCGACTCAGAAAAAAAGGAGCCTTGAAAATTTTATTTTATTTTATAATTTTCTAATCTTTAATTGATCAAGAGATTTTTTATCTTTTCTAAGCTTATGTCATCTTTTTTGCCGGCGATAAAAACAGAATTATTTTATCGATAATCAGTTGAAAAAAAACAATCCTTAAATAGATGCCTCCAGCAATAAATCAATCATCTTCCTATAGTCGTAATAATTCCCAAACGTACTTAAATAAATGCGACACAGATGATTGCTTTTCATTTCATCTAGGCAACATCGAAAGTTAACGAACCACCAATCAGATAAAAAGCATAGAAAATTGCTTGAACAAAATTATCATTGTACCCCACCCATACATACATATATATATATATATATATATACCTATATATATATATATATACACCTATATATATATATATATATATATATATGTTGAAAGTATATATATATATATATATATATATATATATATATATATACTTTCAACATAAAACTGTGCCTGCCTTAATACTGCGTCGATTGATAAACTTTTGATTGCTCATAAACCAACACTAATAATTTGTATTGATGAAACAATAAATTAAAAGTTGTTTTGCCTTATAATAGATAAAACCACTTTCAGCTCTTACAAAGCCAATGCCACACTGTTTAATAAGACCATTTTACACAAAAACAACAACAACAAAACATCCAAACAATGTTTCAGCCCGGAAAAACCCTTTTGCACCCCTGAAAATCAACTATCATGACTAAATTTGCTTTCTTGATGCTATGTCTATTTGCAGGCATTTGAAAATCTTTCCTTTTGCCTGTGGCTTTTCCAGAAAGTAAAATATCTAAAGATACAAACGGGAAAAGCGTTCGAACAAGTCAATACTGATAATGATGATAATAAAATAGCTTCCGTTCCATTAATTTCTCTCTTTCTTTGAAGAAAAGAAAAAGGAAAGAAAGCAACTTTGCCTAGATAGACACAATCAAGCATAATCTATGTGCTGTTGATTGTAGTTTAGTAGATACATATATACAACTATGGTTGCGTCCTGTTCGAGTGCTAGGACTAAGTGTGTCGATGAAAACGTAAGGCTCAATGGACTATTGTAGCGACGATGGCATGGGAATGACAAAAGCTATTAGTAGGCAAAGGACATTTTTAATATGAATATATATGAGTGTAAGGCTCGTTAAATCTTGACTGTCACCTGTTAAGTGCCTGGATTACTTTAATTGTGGAAGAAAATAGCTTGGATGGGCGAGGAAAGGACATTTGGAGAAGATAGTAAATATTCGATGATGGAGAGTATAGCTTTTTTTTTTGTTTAAATAAAAATTCAACGAAAGTATTTGAAGTAGATTTCTGTTCCCAGGTCATCAAAATGAAGTATTGGTAACTATAATCCAACCTGCACTAACAGTACGAAATATGGACCTAAACTTTTGTGTCGGAAAAATTGCTGAACGTCACTTCTGCTTGAGATTTTCGGGGTGATATATGACAATAATCGATGACAAATTCAAGTACAGTCTTTATGATCAGTCAAAAATCTCAACTGGTCTATGATGGACTCTTAAAGAAGACTGGTGAAAAAGAAACGTGACCAGAATCCAGTCAAATTGAACTGGTCTGCCAGTAATCATCAACCCTCTAGTTTTTGAGAGACATAAACATTCGTTGGTAGGGCACTGAACGTATGTTTCCTCGTCCCTAGATGTTCCATGAAGAAAACAGGAGACTAGCTCAATATAAGTGGATTTAATCTATGCAAATGGTCTAGGCTCAATGAATAATTTAAAAGCTAATTTATTAACACCGATAAAAAGAACTAAATTTACTACACAATCGATGATTCAAAAGATAATCAAAAAATTCGATACTATTTATATTAATAACAGTATGAATCTTTTACAGCCTGAAAAGGATACCTCTGAAAAATATCTTAAAAATCTTCGTTCCCATGAAAACACTACAAACCTCCACGAAAAGCAATTAAGAATACCCAGTGCTATTTTACAGTCATGGTAGATTGACATATTTTCCCATTATTTTTAGCCACCGAATTATGGTATTTACATTAACACCTTAACGATCCAGCTTTGGGGCATAATTAATTCTGTACTCGGCATCACGTTAACTACTTAATGAGTTGTAAATTCATGATGTTGATACGCAGTAGTCCTTGCAACCATCAAGCCTACCATGCCATAGCATACCATTCTTCATAAGCCGCGTTTAGTCAACTTTGCTAGTTTGACCAACCTCAAAGTGGTATCGTTCGTGCAAGTATCAGCAAGGACATGAAGATGAAACGGACGATGATGACAACGATAGAGACTGGTTCATTAAATTCTCAATTCGCATAGCGCCAATTATGTAGATAGTTTGAGAATCATTTCTTGGCTGTCATCGTCGCGTCGTCTCCTTGGCATATCGTTTTGTTTATTTTTCCACCTCGGGGATCCTTTTAAATTTCAACCAGTCGACAGAGCCATTATATCCTATATCTGTTCACTCATTCTATAGAATATTACCTGTGTTTTGTTGTTTCACAACCTCGCACAAGATAGTCTAGTAGGGGGTTGGATAGCATTTTAGGCTTATGTTCCTGTGTGATGACAGACAACACAGCCAAGCTAATACTCTGGACGTAGTGGCTTCAGGAAATCAAAAAGTTGAACACCTTGCGGATATGAAAATTTTAGCAGCTTCATCTGTTCTTTCGTCCCAGTAATTCACTTGGGGTTGGGCCTAACAGATCTAATGAAATTCATTAAGCATATTGAAGCTACTGCTGGCGCATATTCGTGGCAACATTATGTATACATAAATGTGCATTTATTATATACTATGTTGAAGAAAGGACCAAGATTAGGCTACAAGCAATTTTGTATTGTATTTTCATCTGCTTCAAATTTTCTGTGGATGAGATACATTGAATTGGATCTGTGGTCATTGTGGATATACTCAATAGTACTGAAGATATATCAAATCCCAAATGGTGGTAATATGTCTGCTTTATTCCAGGACAAACAGCAACTACTGTTTCATATCAGCTGCGCTAGATCCTAGAAGAGGAGCCACGCTGACATTATATTGGTGTCAAAAAGATAATGTTCTTCTAATGTTAAACACACACAACAATCCTTGCTAAATAACTATCAACATTGCCAATGAGAAGACAGAAAAACGGACATACAGTATACAATATACTCTCTTTCTCTGTATCTTATTTGGTACACACCTATGAATAGCATAGCGTATCTGACAATATTCTAGTAATGTTATGCCACCAGGGAGTCATGTGCAAAATTACTTCGGACAACTCAAACAGAAAAGAAAATACTTTGTTAATAGGAAAAGAACATAAGTTTGGTCGAACAACGCGACAAAAAAAGAAATAGATTATCATAGTGATACAAAAAAAAATCACAAGGACAACTTTACTCATAGTAGTCAGTCGGCCAAGATAAAACCCATACAAAATTCACTGATTCCTTCGTCTATGTTGGCATATTTTTGCGTATCTGCTTATTTTTATGGTAATAGACAACAGCAGGCATTCGTACCAAGCTTATAGTTCACATTTATTTCGAACCATCGCCAAGCGAAATTCTTCTTCTACCTTTTGTGATTTTTGTTTGATTTTATGAAAAATAGAAAAAAAATCATCTTAACGCGATGAAGTATCTTTTGTTGTATTTGATTTGTCGCGTTTTTTAAAAAAGTTTCGTAGGGCCAGAAATTCAGCCTGTGACTGACAAGAGAAATAAAACAAGTGAGGATGATGTTGTTAATTCATAGTAAGGATATATTGCACTGCAGTTGAAAATGTACTAACGTCGTCGATGGATACAAATGAAAGCTTCTTTATACAATAAAAATCATAGGTGTTAAGAGTCTTTCCTTTTAAAAAGTACCATTAAACAGTTCAGACTTCTACAAGGGTTTTCCGTCTCAACCGAATTCATGACACTTCATCACGAAAAGTCTTTAGGAGACATATATTGAAAAGATTTTCATAAGAAGTCCAACAAAAACATAAAAACAACGCTCTTATGAGTTATCAGATAACCAGACAGAAAAATGATCCTGTGCAACTTCATCAAATAGTAGCATATTCTTGAATTCCTTACCTTACCTGCAACCTGTCGATAGCAGTCAACCTCTTAATTACAGTAATCGCTATCAACTGAACTTAATTCCTCTCTCTTCGATTGTGATTCAGCCCGAGGAAGAATAAAGGTGGCACCAACACAGGTATTGTATATATGTTTCTATCTTTATACTGTGGCTACTGCATAATATTTAATAACTTGGATGACGGTTTGATTGGTGGCTGTCGTCGTGATGATCCAGCTTCCTCAAGTCCTTCATCGTCGTTCTCATTCAATATTAAATTCTAATTTCGTTACTTAAGAGCATATCTTAAGAATGTCGAATAGATTAGTTGGATGATAAGGTACAAAAATTTGCAGGTAGGATTTGATTCTCAGAATAGCTCATATCGGTTGAGAAGCAATCAATCTTTTTGAAAATGCCGATTCATGCATGGATAAAATTCATGTACGAATTATATTATCAATTATTCTACTATGCACTGTTTATGGAGAGAAAGCATAGAAGAAAGCATTCCTTTTTAAGTGAATTATGCGTTTCAACGAGAGCCGTGTGAAGACTGCAAAGACGATGCAAGGTCAAGACACCATTCCATCTCACGTATGCGTTTTCTCGACTCTTTCCGATCTGGAGAAAAGTCTGGGAACTCCTCTGCTATCAAAGGAAATTTTGATAGCAACCATATGTTCGTCCTGAATAGAACGTGGCACCGATTCTGTATTTACTTTTTATTCCGGCACAGAGAGAAATTTTTAATTAAAGCTTTACATTCTGTTCGGTCAGTTTTCTATTCAATTTTTTTTTCAATTTCCAAATTAATCATGCTAATGAATTAGTCCTTTCTAAAACATTGAATTAAATGACACGATGCACTACACACAGAGAATAATCAATTCGTCTACAAAATGTTGTGAATCAGCAATGACAACTCTTTTGCTCCCTTTCCCGTTCCCAAAAAAACACACAGAAGAGGATACATTCAACCTTAAGGATGTGAACTGTTCGAGTAAAAGTTTTAGTTTAGATCGTTCCTTTTACTTGAAAACATTTCCCACTATCAGCATGCTGTACTAAACAAAAAGTATCTGTACAAAGTTTTATAGAAGTGTCCCGTCCCGTCCCGTCCTTCTGAAAGATAGTAGAGATTCAACCTATAATGTACAGAGACAAATAGTATGATTCGTCTTCAATCTTTTCATGTAACATAGATTCAGATACAGATACAATGTTTTCTACTATGGTTTTATCCGTAATCCATTTTCTTGAGTTAATTTCCTCTTGAAATCCTTAATTACGTGATTTGCTTACCAAGAATTATAGTGGTGGCTTGGATGGAAATTTTCCTTTGGTAAGACATGCATATATATATATATATATATATATATATATATATATATATATATATATATATATATATATATAATCCGGTGTTTGTATATCAGACAAACTGGAAAACAAATTCAAGTAAAAGGAATTATAGCCGTTTGTAAAGTTAGCAAGAAGTTTAACCCACATATAAATTAGGTTTTATTAGTTTCGGGCATTTTGGGCATATGGAAATGAAGTAGAAATATGGTTAGTGCGACGTTCGAGATAGTAACTACACATAGGTTTTTGAAGGGAGCATTGAGATAAAACGATAAAACTGATATACATGATATTCGACGTGCAAGTCAAAGGATCTATCGTGTCAACATTTTTGATTCCTCCACGAAACAGATGTGAACATGGTGGCCAGCGATAAAAAAAAAGTAGATGCCATTCTCTTGAAACATAATATTGCAAGATAGCAGCTCTAAAATTTTAAAGACGGTTTTTCTCTATTTTAGAAATATATGGCTGAATTTATTTAAAATAGTAACAGCTACCTACCTACGTCACAATAAAACAATATTAGGGAACGATGATATTCAAATCAATCGTCCTATTAGTCGAAGAAATCTACCTCTATTAGTCATAAATTAAGGGGGCCTCAAGCAATTTTCCAGCCTTCCGACATAAATAACAGAATAAAACGATTGGAGAGGGAAAGTACGTGAGACATATCGTCAAACTTACTGTTCGACCCTTTTCCATCGTTAACGAGCAACAGTGCCAGTCTAGCCATTTATTTGTTTTTTGTTCGTAACCCGGAATAATTGCAATTCACGCAAGACGTTTCCGCACCATCACCTGCTTTATTTCGTTTACGCTAGAACTGTTACGCTTTTGTAGTTTCAACCAGCACCAGCCAAGTCAACAAGAAAGATTGCGTGTCTTAAATGGCATTCTCTACAATATACACAACACCACAGACCATCCATGGACTTGAGGAAGGTGCAATATATTTTCTGTTGCTAAACACGACAGCTCGTATGTCTTCAACTTGCCCTGCTTATTGCCGCCACAAGATCAGTTTATTTCATTGCTTCCGAAGGCTGTATTTTTTCGGCAAACGGATTGACTAGAAAGATTTAAAGAGATCGGACGGTCGTTGATAGAAATATGACTTCTACACCTTTCGCCATTTGGTCCTTGGCAAATGACTTTACACAAAAAATTCTAGCTTGCCATCTTTATCTTATTAATTTCTCTAAATAAGAGCAATCTTCATTCCTTGGGAATTCTTCCGAACTGAACTACTACTGCTGCCCAGTTGCCACCATAAAGCCTTTTAGGACTCATCCTTGGCAAAGACGACATGATAGTCGGGAGGGGTGGATAGCATATAGGTACCATGGATGATTGAGATACTATATTTCCGGCAGGCAAAAGTCGAGACGAAATGGCAACCGAGAGGATAGGCACGAACTGATTCATCACATTGTCGTAGTCAGGAGTAGCTAGAGAGAGCATTAAGGATGAAGCCGAGAATGTGAACTACCAACGAGAGAAGGATATAAGAGGCTGTCGACAAATGCCAGGCAAGAGTTCTTAAATTTTCATCGAATATAAGGCATCATCAGTCTTCAGTCGTTTGATTTTGCAAGTGGTGTTAGAAGATTTATTACCATGTTTCTTCATGATGTATATTTTCAATATATTCTTATATATAGTGCGTTTATTTTTTTGATTCAAGGAGTGTAGATATTGAATTGAATTTTCTAATGTTTGACCGACATGAAGTGAATATGTGTAAACCACACTTGATCGATTGGGTGAAATACTTTTGCAAACTATAAATAAATGTTGCACTACGAAATCCAATGGAAGCATAAATTTGCTACTATCACTTCCACTGAGTGTAGATATTGGAGTTTCCCGCATTTCCCTAAGAAATCATCATGGTTAGGATCATCATCCTCAAGTTCCACTACACCTCTCACTACAGATCCTGGCTTGCAGAAGTTGCAACGATAAGGCAAATTACGGAGGAAAGCTAAATGCGAAGTTTTTCTCGCGAAGTGAACTCACCAAAAAACGTGACAAAAACAAACCTACAACCAATTACTATTACGCTGAAAATGGTGCGTCCTCAATAAATATAATTCGTACCAATTAAAAATTGAAATCTACATCAGATTTCGTAGGTTCACTTAAGGATATCTATCTAATCTGATATTGGACACGCAGCATATTCTCTTTGATTTATTATGGAGTCAATTTGAGCGGTTTCATTGCCAAATAACTTTCAGACAAGACACTTTTGCATCAATCCGTTAAGCCATGCCACACCATTGTTAATCGTTTTAGTTCAACATATGCTTCAAAATATATTCATAATAAATCAATCAACTGAACCATTTTAAATCGCAGTCACATCACAGCAAGTGACCACCATCATCAATGAGTTCTTTTTATAAAAAAAAACGAATTGAAAAAAAATGATTGATTGAATACAATCCTTGGATTTCCTTTACAGCAGCACCATCTCATCCAATATAAACCCAGCCCATTGGATTATTTCATTTTCCACTAAATTTGAAGAGGAAATGAGTAAAATTAATGTAGGTACGTCTATATATACCAAGCAGTCCTGGTTGCCACTTGACTTGCCTTTACCCAAATTTTACCCACCTACCACGTATCCAGTAACGAAAGGATATCACGTTGAATTGAAAGTGTCGACACAGAAATATCTACTTAAAATTACACGTGGGGATTCGGTAGAGTTGATTTGAATATAGTGGAACGAAGGATTATATTGTGAAGGAGGTGAGTGTTTGTCAACGAGAGGGTTAAGATGGATTTCTAGGAGAACAAGTTATTTGCCCTATGGCTTTTTTCGGTGATACAAATTGAAATTTTTGGCTTCACGGTACAGCTTTTATCATATATGACAAGATGAAAGATTTAATGAAGCGTTAAGCTGAAATCGGACGAGTTTACGGTCGAAACGCTACCAACTACTATAAGGGTTGAAACGATTCAATGCATTTCGATTTCGAGGACCTACTGAAGTTTCAAAGAATCGTTCCAAGAAATGGCTAATGAAAGGAGTTTTAAAGCAAACCTTATAGAATGTGTGTTTGTTAACGAGCTTGTTTCGTTATTGCTACCTGAAACAAATTGCCATGGTGGCACTAATTGATGCTTGTTGAACTTCTATTTGAACACACAGAGATGGTGTTTGTAGGGTAGTTGGATTTTTTTATTCCCTGTTTGGGTATCCTAGCAACCAACCATCAATTAGTGCAAATAAATTACTGACGCACTACTTTTAATGTAATCTGAAGCTATATTATTGTGTGTTTTTTTTTGCATCAAAGTTTTCAGGTAATATTCTGAAATTGATAACATCCCTATTCGGATTTTGATTGATTTTTTCCATGGTAAAATACAGGCAACATATGCTAGAAATAAAATGAAGTAAACTTTAAAATAACGGGAGCTTCCTTCAATTTATATCCCTGATTTACAGAAGCTAGAAGACATCTTACTCAGGTTAGTAAAACTAATAATAAATAATAATTTTAATGCTGATTGATTTCAAGTAATAAGAGCGAAGACTAAACCAAGCTGGGATCACATAACCACCGAACTGATATACCCTGCCGGCAGTCATCGAGAGAGCGCACAAAGTCTTCCCTCAGACACTAAACAGGAGGTACAGACCATCCCACTTGGATAGGTAGCAAGGAGCCTAACTCCATCAAAGATGTGGACTCGCGACCCAGATACCGAATAGTAGAGTCCCGTTAACCAGCGTCGAATGAGAAGCAGGAATCAAATGGAGTAAGCTATAAATTGCGACAGCTTCTTTGCAAATTGCATTTTCAAATATGTTTAGGATACTTATAATGCCATATGAAAGAGAGAATGGAATTTTCAAATGAACGATTTCTTTTGAGTCTTAAATATTCTTTGTCGTTTATGTTTCAAAAAAATTTCAATGTCAGTCAAAATGATTTATAGAAAAAATAATACAATTAGCTATTTTAGACTGATTGAATAGATTTGCTCTCTAAAAAAAGAGTTTAAAGAGTTTAAGAGTTTAAGTAAAGTCCAAATGTTGTTTTCTTGTTATGTCTATGTTTGTGTAAAATATTTTCATTCATTACAAAATATTAAGGATGTAACAGAACTAGTTAACAAAAGCTTTCTTCCACCTGTCACTCAAGCTGTACAAATGTTGTTCCTTTCTATGCAATGTGCTAATGCCATAATCCTTTATATCCAATAGGCATACATGAGTGATCTACATGCTATATGTCCTTCAACTCCTTGCCACTCTTATTAGATACCCCTTACTTGCATCTCGTCTCATACAAATACGTGAGATGGTCTTGAAATAGCTATGGGAATTCACAAAGTGATTTATTTGCTTTCCTGTTTACTCCGCCAATGTCATTTTCATAACTCTTCAATTTACCACCCCGACTGTGTTATTCAGGGTGGTGACGGTGGTTGTTGGGTGTTGAATTCATAAGCAATCAAATAATCATAGGTTGCGATTGTCAATGTTCGCCGGTTCTGTTCTTAGTGTCATACTACATGTACTCTTAAGAACTAAAGTGATTTCATGCCTGACCTCACCAGGGATGAAATGACTTTAGTTCTTTTACCACGTCAATGGTACTCCGAAATAGCGAGAAATCAACCGATGGTAAAGCACACAAAAAATGAAATGCGCAAAACAAAAACAAAATTATTACTAACTAATAAATTCCGAAATATCTTAAAGTTCTTTGTCCTTTTTTCATATAGAATATGTCTAATCAGTGTTGCGTCTTGGGTTTGTGTACACCACTTGGTATTCTTCGTCTCAATTGAAAAAAACCCTAACGATATTATTTACGTGTTATTTTCCAATTTCGTTTTCGCATGAAACCCCTACCATGACTATGTGAAGACGAAGTGTAGGCGGGGATGGGAAAAATAGAGAGAGAAAAAAAGATTTTCAACAGCAACATTAAATGGAAACGACAACGATACGCCATATAGTAGTTTACAATACGACAAGCAAGTGGAAGAAGCCAAACGAACGAAAAATATCTTTTCCATCTAAATATTTTATCTAGATAAACATATAGTTTGGTATATTCCGGTGCTTATTATATTTTCTTCGTGATTTATGATTTTCTATGTCCTCCAGCATGTCCTCACCTCCCTCTATCTCTGTTTCTTGAGTAGCACTCTTGACACGATGATCCCGGGTGAAAGGGCAAGGTAAAAGAGATAACGAGATAGGGTAGTTAGTAATAGGATAAGATTGTTGATAATATCAAGTGCACACAGATAGGTTACGATTCGCAATGAAACCGTACACTATTTTTTTTTGCTAGATGAAAGTTATCGGGATTTTCAATTCCATATAAATTGGTGCTCATTCATTTTTATATGGAATAAATCTTTGTAGTCTCGAAAATTAATGGAAAAATTTCACACAGCAATAAATTCCGTGCTTGAAGAATAATCAGCTGTATGTCGAAACGAATTAATGATATAAATGAAAATCATAACTGATTTGTCCTTATCAATTTTCAGTTATTGAGAAAGGTAACTTTTCCAACGGACAAAAAAAGTTTTGTTTCAAGGACTATATCTACCAGTCGCTAGGCTGAATCATATAAACGATGATACTCCATCACTCGCAGTCGAATTTCGCTAAAAAAATTTAAGTCTCGACAATTGGTCTTCAAACACCAATAAAAGCGGCCATTCTTCCTTGCATCCTTCTCAAGTCAAACGGCCTTAAAGAGCAGCAGAATATTTTTTCGAAATCAAGATATATTCTCTAGGATTTCATTCAGTGAAGTGAAATTTAAATTGTTGTGGATATTTGCATTTGTAAAATGAAATTGATTTACTTTTTATTTTATTTTACCTTTCTATGAATCATTGTACAACTCCGGATTTTTTTTGGAGATATATTGACGAAAAAGACGTAACGCTTATTTGGCCTGAGGTAAATTGAATTAGTAAAAGTTTTATTTTCTGAATTTCCACGAAAAGTGTAACAAGCATTTTGATTTTATTATGACCATCTTTCTGTTTCTTTCGTTCTATGCTATTTGCGCATAGAAAAATGAGAGATATTTAGGTTTAAAAAACGCTCACCAAAACAAACATGATGATGGAATTTTGGTGCATCTGCTTCTGCTAGAAAATGACTATCGAGAACAGTAGTGCCAAGTCTTGAATTCCGTCAGTCAGAAAACAATTTGTTAGGTTTACCACTCATCGTGGCCAGTCTTAATCAAAAAGTGGCCTTGAATAATTTTGACTCGTTGCGAAAATTAATCCAGGCTAACACAAATTGCCCAAATTAGGCCGAAGAATAATAGCCAACCATAATTAGTGACTACTTGAGCCTACATTCAAACTACTCCATTAGAGCTCATAGCGCAGAGATTTGAATTATTTTATTGGAATATATGGAATGGAATATCATTATTTTGGATTGATAAGAGCTCGAAGTAAACTCTACACAAATGTTAGGCGGTAAGATAATTGTACGACAATGTATTCAATACCTTCCACACCAACACCGGGAGAAACAGTGATGCAAAATTCATTGTTACATCTGAAGATGACGACATATGATAATATTCCGTGCTTCTTGCCCACATTGACTGAGGATGTGGGCCGAAAAATAACCCTGCGCGATGAATGTCGGCTCACACTCGACCCTTAACACAATAACAACAAAAAGTTCATTATCATCTCAACTCCTGATTCTTTTAATTAAAAGGGAGTTTAAATCAAAGTATGAGGATTCACAAAACATGGATCCGAACATTTTGATTCAAAAGTTTTTAATCTAGAAAATTGGCAAAAAACACCAAAGGATCATAAGTATTGCTCTCTTTAATTACACTTGAAAAAAGTAAGAAACATATTTGTTTATTACATTCCCTGCTGGAAACCAATTCATAATAATCTACTTTATCAGTTTTTCCAAAAAACAACTTTTTTAATGAACTCGGAAGTTATCTCCCATTAAACCGTATTGGTTGCCCTATTTATCCCTTGAAAAAAAAATATTTTCGATTTATTTCTCTATCCCGAATGCTCATCAACTTTTTTCTTAGTTATTATATACACATATTTATTTTATTCCAACTGACCTCTGCCTATACTTTCAACCCTGGGCCCCCTCCCCATTCGTCCCTTTCTAAAATTTCTCTTACATTTCTAACCATTGATACTACCAAGGTGTGAACAGTTTAACTGAAGGAAATGGCTATAACGCTCTAGCCCATATATATGCATATACCATCCTGGCTAACCTCCCCCGTACAGTGTACAGAAACAAACACACATACTAAATCTCATCCATTTACCCCTAAATGATTCTTTCTTTTTGTTTGGCAGTCATTGGAATATTTGCTGTTTCTGCTCCTGCTGCCGAGATTGTTTTAACAGAAGGGAAATAAATCTGAACTTTTCGTTGTGTGTATTTTTGTTCTTTTCGAAGTGAAATTACTTTTTGAATCTGAAAGAAGGCTTGTAAAAAAAAAGTTGGAGAAAAGGACAATTTCAAAGGTGGATGCAAACGAAACGAGCAGTGATACAAGATATGTTTACGTGTATGTGTGTGTAGAAATGGAAGGAATGTGGGGGTAAGACTAGAAAAATTGGCAAGCAGCACTATTTTATGAATATTTTATTAATTGCCTAAAGCATATTATAACTAATTGGTTTGCTATGTTGAAATTTTTCGGTCTGTTTTCTTTCTTTCAGGATATTTGAATTGATGTTAAATAAGATTGTATGTATTTTTACTGGAACTCAAAATAGAAGCATTTTTTTCCATGAAAATTATATTTGTTATTTATATTATTAATGTCTAAGATGTGAAATGTATCTAGGCTTTAAAATTAAGAAGATCATTCGTAATTTTTCTCTTAGACTCACATTTGTGCGTTTTAAAAGACTTGTGAGCCGTTTCGTTCAAGGATGATGCAACGACCGTTTAGTGTCATGCAAAAAAATCGTTCACACTCCAAAACAATTGGAGGGTTGAGGGTATTTATTTTTCGTCGGATTTTTTTAAAACCACAATACGGTAACTGATTCTCACATGAAGAGATTCGCAGCCAAGACTAAGAAAACGACCTAAAACATAACGCGCTGAGCTGAAGTGGTCTGCTAGCAATCACCCAGCTGAAATCAAACCTGATTGACAACTGAACATTTATTTTTTAGTGTTACAAGCCATAAAAAAGCCAAGGGGAAACGAACAGTTTCTCGATGAAATAAATGAAAAAAAATATTTAATGGCCATCCTGATACCGGGTAAAAGGATTTGTTGCATAGCTGTAGCCAATAGCATTCCGATTGAAGGTAACATGCTGGTAAAAATGATTATATTTTCACGTAGCTGTTGAATGTATCAAACAAAACCACATAAAAATACATTTTATAGTCCAAAATGCAAAGAGAAATGCCCACGCTGGGCGCTGTTTTCATATGTAATAAATGTTCAGTTTTAATTGTTTTAATTTCGATATGAAGTGAAATTGAAAAGTATTTTGGATTAAATGTGAATGTTTCTTCTTCTTTTGTTTGAAATAATTATACATATATTATTTCGAATATAGTACACGTAAGAATTCAATATTTCAATCATTAGAAGAAAATAGGCACTACCACAAATGGACATGCTGACAAAGCAAGAGACTTATTAAAGTCGAATAACTTTCCGCTTTCCATTCTTCCCGGCCATTGAAAACTGCGTCCTATTACACATTCTTCTGTAATTTCAAATCATCCTCATTATCATGAATTGAATTGAATTGAAATTGCTACGAAATAAATGCAAAATTGAACTCCCAGCAATCATAACATTGATACATTATTCATCTCAAAAGGATTTTTTTTTCTTCGTTCCTTTTTATATTCTTACACGTATAGCTACGACACCAACACTACTTTTATTCATTGCAAATTTTTAAGGATCATGTTCTTTGATTTCGTCTCGCATTTTGCATACCTTGCCTGGACCAAGCTATATATTATATACTTATTGTACAGCATCCACTTCTAACTGGCTAACAACATCCACGAACACTTAAACATATACTGAAAGTGTGAAAATTTGTCCTTGCTAAGATGTTTCTATGCTTTTTGTACGGGGCCAGCTATGATGATTGATACGAAAAGGCCGCTGGAGCGTTAGATTGATTTTTTGTTGTTGTTTGGAAATATCAAATAGATGATATTGGATACTGTCGCTATGCGAAAGCCAACAAAAAAATAGATATCCATGGAAATGTTTGGCATATAAAAGGGCAGAGTCAAACTGATATTCATAGGAAAAAAATAAGGATATATATTTTAAATCAGCCCACCACCAACTGTTTCATCTGTTTTGCGATATAAAACAAATTGGCTACGTGCTTGACATTAAAACGCAAAGCACAACAAGACAAACTTTCTATCGTGAGTCCTTCAAATTGAATGAGATAAGAAAGAAATATATGTATTTGATGTTAGCCAATACTAATGAAGGTACCTGATTTCAAGGCAACTTGAATTTTAGGATATTTTACTGGCGGCAAGGATATACAAAGTTTTTCGACTTGAATTTTGAATTCATTAGCATGAAAGAGGAGAAAGCACGTTATAAATTTAAAATTTACTTTGATTTTCATTGGCCATCTCATACCCAATTTAGATTCTATTCTCAATTCAATTTCAGATAGCGTCAGGAGTTGTTATTATTTTTTGAGTGAAATATTCTTGAAATGAAACATAAATTCAAGTACAGAAGGTTGATTAATATGCTTGGAATAAAGTGATTTTCATTAAAACTTTTTAGGCGTTGCTTGGTTCATAAATTCTTTGAATATATTAATGATATGTGGATCAAAAATTAATAATGAATCCAAAACAATACTCACATGAATTGTATTTGGTGCACCTAACACAGGATACTTTCAAAACTCCTTCAATTTGAACGAATTCAAATTAATTTATGATTTTGGAATCCAGTCATACAAACACCAGATGTTAATTTTTAATTTTTGTCATCTGTTCCAAGATTCAACACGTTTTTAGGGATAACTATTAATTTTCATCAATTTGATATGCTAGATTTGTAACCAAAAGTCTGTTACACTCATTTTATAGAAGGATGGCTTTAACTATGGTGCAAAACAAAACTCGGCTAGAGTAGAGTATTTTTTCGAGTTTCGAATATCAACTTATTGCCAATCGGTTAAAAAATAAGAAATGAATCATAAATAAAGGAATTTTGAATGGTATACTCAAAATTGAGGGAACTAAAAACATGCTTCACAAGAATTTCGGCGGCGAAAGGGTTCCAGACGAATTCAAGTTAAGAGGAAGTCCAAGAAAGTGAATGAATTTATTGGAATTATTGTCATGCAAAAAACAATTGTTCAATTTGTAAGCTGTTAGCTAAATGATTGTTTCTAATCCTAAAAGAGGATAGCCGTTTTAAGCTTTCACTAATTTCGACTATGGAGCATAGTGTGAAAGGAACTTGAATTCACACAAACTATTATGTCGCGTACCGGACATTTCGACGAGCTATAATGCATTGATCGGTCTTTTTAATGTCACCGCTGTCACGTTGATTTTATGGGCCATTAAATCAATGTTGTTCCATGAGATAAACAAACACCAAACCAAACAGGATTAACACACAAATTATATAATCGACCCGTTGGGTATCATGCTCACTAAGGATGGGCACTACTTTTCCCAAAGGTGTCATGAATGTCAAAGGACAGCCAAGCGAACAATCACAAGGAGAACACTAGCAGACAACAGTCAAACATTGTTTGTAAGCAGATCAGTTTAGGATCTTGTTAATCCCGCCTACAGAGTCACCCTATCACCATCATATATACACACTGGTCTGGAGCTCGAAGCAAGCTTCTTCTCTCGGCTGTTCTTTATCTTTCGAATTCCTCTTCGAACAAAACCCATAATATTATATTTCTTGCAACAGGAGGCAGCAGATATACCTGGCTTGCCTCCAGTATAAGGAGCAAGGATATTCTTGTTTAAATTATACACAGCTTGGGGTTATGATTATGACCAAGTGTCGACACTGCTGTACACTACAAGCCGGGAAACACTCTTTAGCACTGCCGTCAACATAGAGCAAAATGGTCCAACAGCCCTGCATCCGGTCCCGATTTCTATCCGGTCCCGTTCACTATACACAATGTATCTTAATGCAACCGAAGGATATGCTGCATTTCATGCAAGCTATGTCCAAGTTTTCGGCAATTATCCATCTCGAATGGATTTCGGAGATGTTTCTTCCGAGATAGTCTATCTTTTACAAGGATCTCCTAGAAATATAGGAACCATCCAGTGTACAACCATTCGACAACGCGGCTAAATCTCAACTGATGACCACGATACCTAAAGTACTATCAACCACAACACGCCGTCGCTCGTTATCCTCATCGTCGTTGACGGCGACATCGGCACCCATACCCACTCCTTCTCTTCCTTCCCCTTCACTTGCACTAAACAAATTCGGTTCCAAATCCTGAAAATTGTATAGAAAAGCCAAGAGTGAAAATGTTGGGAGGGAAAGCACTGGGCAGGATAATGCTTACTGCTTGCTCAGTTCAGTTTCCTCCCAAAGTCATCGTTCGACCCAGTTCGACGCTCTCAACACCACCGCAACGACGCAGCTTTACAATATTGTACAGGATGCGCCGTACAAGTTAGTTAAAGTTTCCACATCCAGAAAAGTTCTCCACTCAAATGGTTAGAAAACAGTTGTACAACCTTCTTAAGATTTGGGTCTAATTTCGTAAAAATCGGATTTGAAACAATCATTTATCAGTTAGCGAAAAATGAACAGGATTCAACCCACATCGCTTTCAGATTTGTCTTACAGCGCTCGAATCCTGCAAGCTTCAGCTTCATATCGTACGTCCCTTTCATTCAGGGGTTCGATTCGTATGCCAAAGCTTTCGATTTACCATTCTCAACAATATATTCTCTTTAACTTCTAAATCAGTTTGAGAAATCCATCCAATCTGGTTATCCACCATCTAACCATTTCATATTATACAATTTGTTTCCCTTATTCTGATTACAGGACAAGAACTTATCAACCCTAAACCATATTTCTTGAATCAAACCACCCGGTGCAATTTGACGTTCGCTCGGTTAAGCTCGGTTAAATGAAAGCTAGCTGAAATGGGACATCCCGGGGATACACACGTTCCATACAAGTCTAGGCTCCAGTTGGGTTAACATCCTTCCAGCTCGCACCGCATGTTTGCATCATCACCATCGTCCCGAGCAAAATTATTTTCTGATGTTTGTGAAATTTCAAACTGTATAGTATTGCTATTGTTGTTGTTGTTGTTGCAATATCAAGATATATTATGATTGGAAAGATAGATATCCTTTGAAGACAGGACGTATAGTCACTATTGTGGTCACTCATTGAGAAATATTGAAAGATAATTGATTATGGCTACGGAAACTATTTCCTTCGATCTATGATTTTCGGTGGAAAGACATCAAATGAATCTTTATCTTTATCTTTCTTATCTTTATTTATTTTTAAGGACACTGTTCTCCTTTGTTTCAAAAAGGATAGACCAAGAAAATAAATGCCACGTGTAAGCACCATACTTCAATCCGTTGACAACAAATAACGTCATCTAAAAATAAGAGATATTAAAGGATACCTCGTCCAGGTTGCTTGGATAGCTAAGAACATTGCTGACCACAACACACTGGAAATAACAGCAATGAGGAACCTAATCCGCTTGTGAAGATTGGAGCAGACTGCGTCTTCATTGGTCCTGAGCTATTCTGTGGTGAAGCTAAAGCACCACCGAAGGGGTCAAATTAAGTGACGAAAATAACCCAACAAATCATACAAAACCATGAAGAAAAAATGAAATCGTAATCATGCTGATTAGGCCTCTTATCAAAGCAGATCCATTCCGGTAGGGACTATTTCGTCCTAATACAAATTTGGTTCAAAAAATTGAAGAAGTACAGGAATGCTAGGTAATAGAAACCAAGTTATTCTGTAGAATAATACCTATCGCTTTCAGTAACACAAAGTTAACGTTTCAAAATGCGCACATCCTTGTTTGCCTCCCTAAAAACAAGAAAGTGAAATTTCTGATTTGTTTCCTAGTCCACTAGATAACGATAATCGTTTTCTAAGCCCATATACTAATTTTGTTGATAGCAGCACGGGGATAATCAATAGGAGACCAACAACATTACCTTGACCTCAATCTACATTCCTTATTTGAGTATTTGTCCGAATTGAATTGGGGATTAGCTCCATTTGAAACGGGAAAGCCCATACCACCCCCAATAGCACCCTATCTCTTGGCCCTACTCTTTGATTCATGCACCATTTATTTTCAAAGCACCTTTCAGTAATCCAGTTGAGCTTGAGCTTTTGTTTTTCCTAGCAGTCCTTTGAGATTGTAAGACAAATAGCGAATCAAACAAAGCAAATTCAAAAAAAATCCGAAATTGACCGTTTTAAGGAAAGTTTTCGTATAGGGTCGATAGTCATCACTTCAATAGCTTTCCTCGAATTGGGTAAATCCTGTCGGTCATGAACGGAGTTTGGTTGAAATTATCGAAAGGACCCAATACGCATATGTATGTATATGAAATTATAATTCATAATTAAGTACGATACAAGCTTCGAAAGGACCAACGCAACGTCCGTCCAAGTTAACATACCAACGTTCTATGAAGTATTAAACATTATACACTTCTGGTTCAGGTTCGGGTGTCACTTACCCTTCCTCATTTGCCTCCAAACCCATTATCTCGCGAGGGTGGGAAATGGTGGCACCGATTTTTTTTTCTTGACCGTTGCCTAAAAACCTACTTCATCCACAAAACATAGCCTCGCACATCATAACACTAACTTTTTTTATGGAAATATTACTTTCTCAGTGGAAGTTAGGAGCGTGGCAAGCGTTGACGAAATGAAGTGAAATGAAATAAGGGTGGAACTTGGAGAGTGGTGTTTGCAGCATTTGCAAATGAGAGACTCAGGCGATATTGTGTGGGGGCTGCAAGCTGGAATTCCAACTAAAATGTGGACTATATTGTCATTAGCATGATAGAGTTTCAGTTTGCTAGTTAAGACAGCTTTCATCTAGGACACATGGTTTTTTTTGTTGGGGGATATAATTTTTGTTCATATCGAAGGTGCTAGTGGTGCGTGGTTCTTGTGGTCAATTGAGCTGTATCAAGAAAGTGTTTCGAGTATAGTTTTTTTCAATTGTTTGTATAAAAATTCAATATAAAAAAATACGTTAAAGTTTTGTGTAAACTGGAAAGTTTAAAGTGAAATTTATCAAAGCATTCAGTTTTACAGTCGCAAAGAATTATTCATCAAAAAACGATAAATAAGAAAATTCTACAGAATTTCTAGTTTCAAAATGAACCAGTTTTCGGTGCATATCACAGTGAGAAAGTTGTTTTATACTAAGGAACCTTTGTGTTACAGTAGTCTAAATTCGTCCCCATCCCCTGGCAGAGAGTAATTTATTCACTATTATTCAAAAATTAGTTTCATTATCTTCCACGATGGATAACTCACATGACTTGCATATAAAATGAACAGTCATCCATTCAATCAATTATACAGCCTAAATCCTTGACCTTTACCTAAATACCACATTAATCATATATAGCATACATGGAACAAGTCAAATTACAACACTAACAACAACAATGAAAAGCAACAACACATCTGAATGAAGTAGGACGATTTGGAGGGGTGCAAAAGAAAGCTTAAATGCGATAGTAAAATTGATTGATTACTATACACTATAGAGTTTTCCCCTATCTGAAAGGATAACGATAAAAATGGACATTGCTTCACTTACTTCGACATATTGTTATTTATGAAGGATCGTAGAGTCAATCATGTTCAGGTGCATGTCTTGCATGACTGACCCGCATTTCAAATATAGTAGTGAATCATAGAAGCCAGCGTTGAAAGGATATTGTTTCAATCCTACTAGATATCTACTCGTAATTGCAATATTACTTATTTTTGAAAGAGAGAATTCAATATTTGTACTATGATATTTTCAAAGATGGTGGAACGAAAAGAAGATTATTGACCAGGAAATGATGATAGTGTCCCTTCTTACCCCCGTTTCTTCACAACAAGTATAGTTCCATCATTTACCATAAACCTTCTGATCAATATGTATATAAGATATAGATAACTAGTTGACTATTCGTTTCATTAAAGCAAAATGATCTAATGTAGATAACAAAACTATATATAGATTGTCTTACCACAAATTTATTTCAGTTTGAAAATCGAAAGACATTACATCGATTAAGGATACGATACTGGTTATAGTTAGTGAATTGTGTTTTTAGTGTTTCGAACAGATAATTGTTGAAGTTTTTACGGTGTTATTTTTAAAACGGAAAATTTAAATAGGATCTTATCGTTAAAAATAAAATAATCAAAACAGTAAACAGAATGGCGGAAAATGTTCGAGTTGTGGTACGATGTCGACCAATGAATCAAAAAGAGTTGGATATGGGCTGTGAGGTAAATTTTTCAAATATAATTCGTCAAAAATTGTGCATAACGAATGTAGAATATATTATTTCGAAATGATTGCCACAATTTAATGCACAAATTTTAAATTATTTCATAAAGTTTCATAGTTTTAGTCAGTATTTAACAAGTTTTATGGATACATATATTTGTAAACCGTAGAGGGATAGCTTGATAGCTATATATATATATATATATATATATATATATATATATATATATATATATATATATATATATATATATATATATATGTGTGTGTGTGTGTGTGTGTACATGAATTATATAGGCAATCGCACAGAGCCAACGTTCAGTTTTTCGCCAGTCAGATAACTGACACTTTGTACTGATCCTTCCTGAACCATGACCTATCCTAAAGGTGTCACCAACAATTCTGAGTTGGACCTCGTGTACAAATAATCCACACCTATCATTTCATGCAAGTGCAGGCCGTCTAGCTTTTTTTATTCACATCAGAGCTTCCCAAGGTGTTGTTCTGTGTACTTTCACACGCAAGGAAAATGGACACCTTTGCTCCCAAATTCATGGAGTCATCAATGCATTTCTCTAAAACTTTTCACACAATAACGTGATCGTTGAACTCATCAATTTGATAAATAAATGAATGATTTATTAAAGTACACAGACGAATTATTGTGCAGGGTCCGCACTATTTTCGGCTCCCAATGCGAGACCTACTATGTCTCGTCACTCGTACAGACATACGACACCTATGCACGCCTTATAAATCTGATGAGTCGCTTGAATTGACGAAATAATATTTATATATTCCACTAACAATTGTTTGTGATGTACCATCAATTCCATTTAGAACATCGTTCAAATACGTGACTGTGTAGTAGGTCTGGAGAATCCAAGCGATCGTTCGACTCCACCAAAAACATTTACATATGATAGTGCCTATGGTGCTAATGCACCCACCGAAGCACTTTATAACGATATCTGTTATTCACTCGTGGAAAATGTTCTCGAAGGATACAACGGTACGATTTTTGCGTATGGTCAAACTGGCTGTGGTAAATCACATACAATGCAAGGACCGGACAATGCAAAGGCAACGTCACAGCGTGGCATCATATCTAGGTCGTTTGACCATATTTTTGAAGCGATCTCAGTAGCCACGGAGGTACGATACCTAGCGTTTGTCAGTTATTTGGAAATATACAATGAAAATCTTCGTGATTTACTCAATCCGGATGAGAGTTCAACGATCCAACTGAAGGAGATTCCAGGTGAAGGGATTTGTGTCCAGAATCTATCAAGTCATACGGTTCATAACTCACAGGAATGTGATGCACTTTTGCGGATGGGAAGCAAAAATAGAATGGTTGGAGCGACACTGATGAATCTTGAAAGTTCGAGATCGCATTCCATTTTCACGATAAGTTTGGAGCAAATTGAACTGCGCGAAAATAGTAGTTTGGTGGAGTCTAATCTGAATCCGGGCATCAAGAAGGGAAAGCTCAATCTTGTTGATTTGGCGGGATCAGAACGTCAGAATAAAACAGGAGCAACTGGACACCGTCTTAAAGAAGCGACCAAAATAAATTTATCCCTATCGGCGTTAGGCAATGTGATATCTGCTCTGGTTGATGGCAAAATGAAACATATTCCTTATCGCGATTCAAAATTGACCCGCCTTCTGCAGGACTCACTTGGTGGCAACACAAAGACGTTGATGGTTGCCTGCATATCGCCTGCTGATTACAATTACGACGAAACGTTGTCCACGTTACGGTATGCCAGCCGTGCTAAGAACATCCACAATAAGCCTGTTATAAATGAGGACCCTAAAGAAGCCATGCTGCGTGAATATCAACGTGAAATTATGCAGTTGAAAAAACTTTTGGAGACTAGTGAGAAACCTGATATGCCTCTCACAGGCCCTGATCTTCTAGAACATGAAGAACTGTTTGAGGCGGAACGAGCCAAGCTTCGTGCGGAATATGAAAAGGAGACCATTCGCCTGAAATCGGAGCATGAGGCCCAGCAACGAGAAAAGGAGGATCTGGTTCGAAACATGGAACGCTTGAAGACTCACTATGAAAAACAGCTTAAGGTTCTCAGCCATACAAACGGCACCGTTCTGGAAATCAATAATAACCATGTTGAAGGTGGCGACAATGATACGAATGCACATCAGACCAGCATTCAACGTGAGGTCATCCAACAGGAAGCCTTGAATCGAATTGAAGCAATCAAAAACGCCCTGATTGGAGGCGAACGTGCCAACGACGCCCAACTGAAGGAGCGACGAATCAAACGGAAGCTTGCCGCCCAACGCCGCTTGAGCGCCCTAGCACAAGCTCTTAGTCGTGTAGAAGAGTCCTCGGATCGGGACTTTCTACAAGAGCACTATAGTGATATCCAACATGAGCTAAAAATTAAGACTGACGCCCTGAAGCAATGCCGCTGGAAGGTGCGCGCACTAGAACGCGAAGTATCTGATCTACAGTCGGAATTTCAGCTGGATCGGGCAGACTATCTGGAAACAATCCGACGCCTGGAGAAACGCCTGAAATTCTATCAACAGGCCATGGACAAAGCACTGCCAATCTTACGAAAGGATGGCAAATATTGGTAGGTGGTTTGGTTCTACATCGTATCCCAGGATTAGGAATGTTCCTTTGTCCTGGGTAATTTTTTTTTTACTTTTTTAATGTCTACACACTCAAGTCCTTTATGTATTCAACTACATTTCTCACAGGGATCTTGAAACAATCCAAGCTGAGTCTAGTTGGAATGACGATAGTAAAACATGGAAGCTACCAGACGATATGATGAATCGCTTTCGTTTACCACCAGCAACAGGTATAGTAGCTACTCTTCTTAGTTACTCTTAACCGCTTGGTTAAGATCCTTTTGATTCTACACTATCGCTACTTAAATTGTAGCTTCTGCATCGGCTATTACAGCAAAACGGACACAAACTGCCAAAAATAATTACGACCATCAAAATCACGACAGAGAGCCGGGAGAGGTAGGTGTATTCCTTCCAAATTCAACCGGGATTAATTTCTTTTTTCTTCTATTATCTACACAAGAATGCACAAGCAACGAATGGCCTGAATGGTAGCGAAAGTTCGCAAGATATTGCTGAATATTATTTCCGACCAAAAAGGGCAGCTGAACTTATGCATCAACGAAAAGGATTCCATAATTGGAAAGGTTTTCATTGTAGTTTATTTTTATAATGTTGATCAAACGAAATTTATTGAGGGGTCACTCAATGAAACGCCTCAACAATAATTATTTCTTCATCATCATTTGTAGCTATATGAACCACTCCTTGAGGATGCACACTCGCAAGTTCCAAGTTAGCGACATATATCAAAGCTGCGGCAACGAAGAAGAGATAGGATCAGTAGAGCACCTTTTGTGTAGATGTTCAACCCTAATTGTTGAGGGGAAAGCAATTAGAAGCATCCTTTTTCGCGAAGCTCAGTTAACTAGAAACTCTTAGAATCGACCAACTCCTAGATTTTCTTAGAAACTGGGGTGTTTCACGAAATAATCTAGAAGGTATCTATGCTCACAGGACACAATGGACCAATCCAACCTGAGTGCTAACTTGCACACCCCATGTTTTAGGCACCAATGTGACCTGGCTTCAACATGACAGTCCGGGAAATATTTGGATAATTCAAAGGAGTAAGGAAAGGGTTGGAGGCAGTCCGGAGTTATCAATACACAAAATAATTTTTGCGGAGATTTTTTGAATAATCGCAATTTCGAGTGAAAAGCATTGAAATCGGAAGAATTTATACTAACTCCTTCCATGGTACGCCTCCTACTTTCTGGCCCTCGTGAATGAGAATCCATACTTCCTTCTATCAGTTGCATATCTCCCCTCCTCCACACGCGTGGGTGACCTTTATCTGGGCACACTAACTTCGACTGAAATTTGTATGAGTCAAGCGCTAGCAGTGATGCTCTGTCTGTAGTTAAGATAAAGTGGCAGCCCGCCTTACAGAGGTAGTTCAATTAGACCTCTTTGTCAGCGTGCAAAATTTGTTTTTCAAGACGTTCTTGAGTTTAAACTTTATTTTTCACTAGCTCTTCAAGTTGTTAACGAGATAAAGCACAAATAGTACAAACAATGTAGCGGAATATCATAAAAAAAGAAATGAAAATCGATTGTAATATATACACCGTTAACGATTTGTTCGTTCGATTTAAAAAAAAATGACTGCATGCACATTTGATCAATTTGAGACCCCTCAAAATAACACATTGCAACTAATATCGTTATAATATATACAACATTTAAATATCTACGGCCAGCTGATGCAATCTATCTTTTAGCAGAATTCACAGCGCGACATCAACGACAGCAATCGGGCAGTCTAAACGCTGCACTTTGGCTTGCAAACTCGACAAGAATAGGAGGGATTTCGTCACCTCCATCACCACCACCACCTTCACTTGCGATGTATTCCATTCATTCAGCGAATACTCCGTCTTGGCTACCGACACCACACAAAACTCTTGATCATCTTACGCAAGAACTCCTTGCCAATGGTACAGGATTGAAAGCAACAACACACCACCAACAGTCGAACGAATATATTGGTAAGGTAACTCGATTAAGTTTTCTGCTTTCGTGCACATGGCTTCATGTTAATCAATAGACGATTTTCAGATGCAAAATCAACAAACAGATGTAATGGGAATGCAACAACAGCAACGGACTTCAGCACAACCCCAACTACTGCCAACATTGCGAGTTAGATCGACCGATCATTTGTTACTGTTGGGACAACAGCGTCGTCCACGCTACTTGCGAGCGTTACATCACAATCGTAAAGCGAATACGTAGCAGGTCGTGTTGTATCTGCGGTGTATCTTTGAAATGTAGATTTGGCACCTTCAAAAGATATCTATTGAAAATAATGAACACTAAAATCGAAGCGACTTGTATTCTTTTTGTCGGAGAAAAGTTAGGGGCACGATGGTCCGGCAAGATATTGTTCTTTTTTCTCTCCACATTCAAAGTATTAATCGTAGATCTCTAAATTAAAATTGCATCTCCTCGAACGCTACAAACACATTTTACACTGAAATCCGCAATTGATCTAATTTGTATTTACATATTTTTTTGCCATTCCTTAGAGTGATTGGAAAACCTACAACTTAATTATATATATATACACTTCTTACGTACGCCATTAACAATGTCTCTATTCAACTATAAGGATTAACGGGTGGCGGCGTAGAGGATTGATTTTGCGAAGGAGATTGCATTGGGAGCGGCGGCGGATGATGACGAAAAACATGCGATCCCATTCGTGGACTACCTTTACGATCGGCATGCAAGAAATTTGGCATAGGTACCGGCGGAGGAATGGATGGGAATCTGCCGGCCGGACGATTCATTAACATGTGCGGTGGCGGAGCCATGCCGTATCCAAACCCTTGCGGAGGCAGTGCATGAGGGGGTGGCAATTGTTGCTGCTGCTGCTGAGAATTGAACACCATCATATTCGGACTAAATGAAGGTTGTGGACCGTTCGCTGGTGGCATAGATGGGATGCCACCGGGACAGGGACCTTCATAGTTAGACGGAGGAAGCGGATGTCCGTTTAGAGACGAGGATTGATGGAAAGGGGGCGGAATATGTGGGTTAAAAGCACGACTATGCGGCGACAGCGGCGGAAGGGTATTGAAGGGACCACGCACAAGATTCGTGGACGTGCGTCGATTTTGCATGCGACCAAAAATCTGTCCTGGATAGCCAACCATGATCGGCATCGGCGAGCGTGATTGCGACGGGTGCGAAGATTCAAATGAAGCTGTCACACCAGATTGATCGAGCTTATAAAGCAACGGCGAGTTGTTCATACGCATGCTGACTATATTCTGTATTGCTTGTGGCGGCGAGCTGGATTGCAACGGAACTACCGGCGGTGTGACGGACTGTTGCTCTTGAACAACAGGCGGCGGCAGCGGTGGCGGTGTTGCATCCGATGCATTCTGATGCTCTGGCGAGGGAAACGATGTTATCTTCTGATCAGCAACATCATGAACTCCCTCGTCTTCTTTCCCATTATCCTGACTGGAAGCTGGCGATGATGTTGACACTCTCATCGGCCCAGCTCCATTCGAATCTTGAATTGTTGCTTCGCCATTCTCTGCCGCCGCCGCCTCGTCAGGAAGTTTCGCTGACGGTTTAACATTGTTCTGAAGCAATCGTGGCGGTATTGCATTCTCCATAGGAGAAACATACATCATATTGTAGACAGGATCATAATGAAAATAGAGCAACTCTTCCGGACTTGTCGGTCGTATAAGCGCTGGCTGCGGCAAATGCGGTGGCGGTGATCCAGGTGGAGGTGGTGGTGGCGGAGCATCCCACAATTCAGGATCAGCTTTTGATTCCACCATAGCGTTTTTAATATCACCAACCTACAATAAAGTACCCAATTGTAGTGAAAAAACGATTCGTTTTCATAAAAAACACAATTCCAAGCGTAGCACGTGACTTCAACTATATTAACATCTCAATTCACAAGAGTTTGCATGCTAATTGGGAAGCGTGTAGTGGTATAATATGTAAGCAGAACCAAACAACCAACAGCAAGCCCTAATCTAATGGGATTTGGTTAAATGAATGTGAAGGAAACGGTAAACGATTAATCACAGTTTCATTCGGAGCGACATACTTCACCCCCAAATTGAGCCAATATATGCATAAACAAAATCCACCAAATAAAATACAAATATGAGTACAGTAGGAACAAATGTGCATGGTTGTGTGAATAGAAAAAAAAACAATATACAATTATATATCCATGCCCAAAAAAAATAAAGAGGTAACAATCGACAACGACTTACCTCATTGAGAATCTCGTTCTCTTTATTTTCGCTACGTCTACGACGCTCGGTCTTCTTCAGACGTTTTCGTATCAGCTTCAATGTTGCCTCCTCGTCCGAAGATGCTGAACTTGTACGTCCGGGTGGTATACCATCGGCGAATAGTACTTTCTTTTTTTCTTTCACAACAACCGCCCTGGATGCAAAAAAATGCCATTAGTACAACAAATTTCAAAAGATGTTGGAGTGATCGTGAATGACGACCAGTGGCGATACTAGTTGACATTTTAAAGGGGGGTTTTAACACTGAATATATCGCTCCTCGAACATTAATTTACCCGAGCGGAACGAACTTGTGCTGTTCGACAGAGGATATGCTTTTCAAGTAATACTTCCATGATATAACCGCCCCTGGTCACGTTTACAAGACCAACATTTGAAGCTGCAATTGACCGCAAATCAATGCGAACCGAATTGCAGCAAGAAATGTACTTATCTTTACATTTTTAAAAAATACTTACGAATTTCCACGAGTTTTCAATATACCGCGCGGACTATCCTCAGTCTCTTTATTCAGTCGAATCACCGCCGAGACAACATGTCGACGTGCCACTTCATTTTTCCACGAATGTCCTTTTCTCGATAATTTACCGTCGACTTTATTATTCCCGGAATTATCAGCGCCAAGTAGCTTTTGTAGTGCTTCAGCATCATCATCGTTCGGTTCTTGTTTAATTATAACACCAGTCGGCTCCGTTTTGATGGTCACCTGTTCGTTGACGACGCCGCCGATTGTTGTTGCTGGGACAATTTCTAAAACATTGCCTTTTTGCACGGCAAACGGTTTAGCACTGTTATTTGCATCGTGATGCATGATTTCGGTGTTTTGAGCGATGCCATTCGGATCTTCAAATTCGGTTTTATAAAAGTAATCCCCGTCTGACGCGCCAGCAGACGATGAACCAATTACCGGAATTCTCAAGTACGAGTCCTCCATATTGGCTTGGGATTCCGAATAATCCGACTGGTGGCTATATTCTGACATGTAGCCAGGATGCGCACTCATATATTCATTCGCGTACAAATTGTAAGGCGCGTACTCATGATAAACCGTTGGATAACGTGACTGCTTATCATCCGCATTGTCGCCCGATGGGATTCTAGGATAGTAATAGCTATCGCCGATATAATACTGCGAGTATCGATCGATATTCCAAACAGGGTAGGATTCTAGCACGTTTTCGTCGGTTGGAGATTTGGCGCCATCTTTTTCCGGCGTAGGACTTCGTGATGTGCTGCGCGAGGACGATCGACTTTGAGTTGGCGAAGCTGAAGTTGTAGAGCGACACGATCTTCGGGAGGAACGTCGCGATCGCCGTGGACTTTCCGCTGAGCGACGATTTCTTGACGACGATTTCGACTCCCGACGCCTTGAATGACCGGGCGACGGGCTGTACGCTTGTCTCCTCGTACGATCACTTTGACGAGCCCGCGCGGGCGACTTTCTGCTACGTCGCATCGGACTCATCGACAACGAGCGTCCTCTGCGATCCTTGCGCTTTCTCGATCCCCTTGATGGCTTCTCACCGGTTCTATTTGGACTCGATTTCATCTGCCGTTCCTTGGCTTTCATCAGCCGCTCCGTAAAGTCTTGATCGTCGTCACCTATTGCTTTATCCGACGCCCCTCCTGCCACCAACGGCTTCTTTGGCAGAATTTTCATTGAACTATAATTGGTAATTGTCATCTTGATGGCCTCGCGTTTCGCATCGAAAATTTCCCCGTTGTCAACATCAGTGGAAAGTGTTTTGGCGGCGGCGGCGACTGCGGCGGCATTCTCTTCCAAACTGCACAATATAAATTCATTCGAATTGCTTTCTTCTGTATCACATTTCGCATTGATCTTAGATTCATTGAAATCCTTAGAGTCTTCAGAATCTGTACCTAGTATATGTTTCCGTTCGTGCAATCGCTTAATCGAATCGTTGCGCAACAACAGCTGTCGCTCGGCACGAATTAATTTCTCTAATCCTAGAAGGCACTGCCTATCCTCCTCGTCCATTCCATCAATTTGTTGTCGTATCCATTTCAACATTCCATGACGCTTTTGTACCGATTTCAGTTTTTTCAAATCTTCCGGCGATATGTTCGCAAGATCGTCCGGATCCGAAGCAGCATCATTCTCTAACGAATTTTCGTCTTGTTTTGTATCATTTCGAGGCGCCGTTTCGTTTGAGGATTGCTTCTCACTCGAATCCGTATCCGAGGAATCATTACTTTCGCTTGTTTGGTTCGAAGTCGACGAGGCTGAGGAGGAAGGCGAATTCGACGAATTACTACTAGTGAACGGAGAAGCGGTGGGTGCGGAACTTTGTGATAGGAAACCGGATTCTGTGTCATGCGTAGATGTAGGTGAATCGCCAAATGTTGATTGTCGCGCTCCTTTGTCCGCGATATCCTTAAAGTCGGGATCTTCACGTACACTCTGCAAAAATTGCTCGTAGATATTTTCCATTTCGAAAAGATGCTTTGGCTGAACGATTGGCGGCGTAAGACTTTCTTCCTCGTCACTTTCCTTATGCTCCTGCACGTCTTTTTTCAATTGATGCGCCAGACCATCGCGTTTCGACGATCGCGGATCGTAACTAAGATCGTCTTCGTCCGGCGGACTAGGATTCACAAAAATCGGTGTGCCCAAACCATCCTTAATGCTTTCCGGAGTGGTTTCTTCAGTCGAGGAGTATGCATCGTCGTTGCTAGGATCGCACGGCAATTCGGTTTTACATAGGAACGCTGCTGCGACTTCGTATTTATCAGAATCGTCGTCGTCCTCCTCTTCCCAATTGGGCATGTAGTCGTCCGTGTCGGGGCTCTTGTCTTCTACAACGGCATCGGCAACTGCGATTGTTGGGAACACATCGACTTCGCCTGTTAACAATGGGGAGTTTCTTAAATTTTCTGCAGGCTCCGGAGTTGTGCACACTTCAATTTTAACATCTTGCGATATCGTCTCGTCGTGACTGGTTGGCTTACGTTCCAATCGATCTTCCGAATCGGATGTCGGTTGGAAGCCTTCTTTCGACAACGGGAAATCATCAATTTCCTCCTCAAAATTCAAATCGTCTATTGCAAACGATAAAATTCCAGCCGGTTTCCTCGCTTCAACCGATTTCCTTTTTTTCTTTTTCACCTTTTTCGTGAGATTAGAACTGCGACCGTCCTTACTACCCAACGATCTTCGCCTCGTTTTGCGCTTCTCCTTATGCCCAGCATGATCTTTTTCATTTTTCTCCAAATCATTTAGCTCCTGCTTGCGTTTCGCCTTCTTTCGCAACTTGGACTTGGTCTTCCTCTCGAACACAACAGGATTGAATCGAAACGATATCACAGGACGCGTTCGTGTGAACCTGAAATGAAACAGTGAGCAACCACGTGAGCAAAATCCTCATATAGACTTACCTTTCTTCGGATTCTTGATTGACCGATTGACTTTTGCGTCGCGTTTTGCGCCCCTTTTTGCGACGTTCACGCGAAGATTCTAGCTGCCCGTTACTCCGGTCGCCTTTGAATTTCAATTTACGTTTCGTCGTGAGCGGCGACATGCTACTTCTGCGACGACGTCGATACGCTTCCGGCTTGGAACGCTTGCGTCTGCGCTCGTCGCCACGATAGTTTTCATCCTCGTACGATTTTATGGCTTCAATTGAAGGCGTGAGCGTCGGCGGAGCGGCATTCCTTTTGTTTTCGTCGTACGAATCGGCAGTGATGCGGTGTATCATTGATTCGTTGTAGTAGATTGGCACCTTGCGCCCCTCTAAACGGGTTAGAATCCATTTAAAGGCGATGCTTTTACTTCAAAATGATGTTAAGTTACCTTCTTCGCGTTTCATAACCTCAATCTCATTGATTGTCAGCTGAGCCTTCTCGTGTGGTGACAACAGCTTTTTGTCGCGTTTACCAATCCCGCCAGTGCTGGCTGCACCCAAGTCTGGATTTTGTTTCACCATAAGCCGCTTTGGGGTTATTTGATTGCGCGACTCCATTTGTATCTTCTTTTGGATGCCCAGCGCCTTCAGACGTTGTTTCGCCTTCTCCTTGCCCAGGACGGGCTTCCGCGGAACGATCGGCTCCTGCTGTTGCGGCTGCAACGCGTCATCACACAACAACGGGAACAAAACAAAGGACGACTTAGTCGGCGAAAGCGGCTTGCAAAACTCCTCCGATGGTAGTTCGCCCTCTTCAATTTCATTATTGCTCGCGGATGATGGATCAGTGTCAACACACGCCGTTGTATCGTCGCTTGCAAGGGACGGCTCTACGACTCCTTCCATGGCACGCTCGAGGCTAAGCGTCGGCCTCCCCGAAAGTTTTCAACCGCAGATTCGCCACCTAAGCGAGATGGACCCGTGTGGTCGAGGACGCCGACACGTGAAAATTGAACTGCCGCACAATGTGTCTAGCATCTGAGCACATAAAACTATTAGTTGATATCGGGAGGCTGGGTCATAGCATTAAAAAGCTACTGGAATCCCAATTAATTCTCCATCGCCGCCCGCTTTTCCATACATTACACACTGAACTGTCTTTCCAATAGCTTTGGCGGCCTTAATGGAAATGTCGCATCATAAAGACCTGCATTGCCGACATGTGATATGCAGGTCGAAGCTACTTCCAGTGGAAATTAAGGCTGCTTTCCATCTTCTCGTCCTACATCTTGATGGCGATTATTTTTTAAATAATCATTAATCAGAACATCCCATGGATCGGATTAGATTGCGTTTCACAACTAGAAAATCGTAAATTTGAATTATTTTTAACTGCTAAAATTCCGATGCATCAAAACAAAAATCTCTGACATGCTAAACTTGAAAATTTGCATTTTAAATACACATTGATTGATGGCATATTTTCCCGCAAAAATTCAGTTTATTTTATGAAACTTCTGGCAATAACCAATGCAAATGCCTCAAAACTGTGTAGTATTCAATAAAATATTGGAAAAAGTTACTGTGCTTGCTTTTTGATTTATCTATCTCTTTAGCTCAGTACTTTTCAAATGCGTATTTTCTCGATTTTAAAAGGCGAACATCTTCAAAATAGTGTTAAATGGTGGAAATCCACGAAAGATTGCTGAGAAACCTAGGTAGGAGTCCTAAATCTATTGTAAAAGCGTAAATAATGATTATTTGAATCATTCTGCTTTAATGCTTTGTACCACATTTTTTTCATTACTTTACAAATGTTTATTTTCTCGATTTCAAAAGGTAAACATCTTCAAAATAGTGTTAAACGGTGGAAATCCACGAAAGATTGCTGAGAAACCTAGGTAAGAGTCCTAAATCTATTGTAAAAGCGTAAATAATGATTATTTGAATCATTCTGCTTTAATGCTTTGTACCACATTTTTTTCATTACTTTACAAATGTGTATTTTCTCGATTTTAAAAGGCGAACATCTTCAAAATAGTGTTAAATGGTGGAAATCCACGAAAGATTGCTGAGAAACCTAGGTAAGAGTCCTAAATCTATTGTAAAAGCGTAAATAATGATTATTTGAATCATTCTGCTTTAATGCTTTGTACCACATTTTTTTCATTACTTTACAAATGTTTATTTTCTCGATTTTAAAAGGCGAACATCTTCAAAATAGTGTTAAATGGTGGAAATCCACGAAAGATTGCTGAGAAACCTAGGTAGGAGTCCTAAATCTATTGTAAAAGTGTAAATAATGATTATTTGAATCATTCTGCTTTAATGCTTTGTACCAAATTTTTTCATTACTTTACAAATGTTTATTTTCTCGATTTTAAAAGGTGAACATCTTCAAAATAGTGTTAACAGTGGAAATCCACGAAAGATTGCTGAGAAACCTAGGTAGGAGTCCTAAATATATTGTAAAAGCGTAAATAATGATTATTTGAATCATTCTGCTTTAATGCTTTGTACCCCTTTTTTTCATTACTTTACAAATGTTTATTTTCTCGATTTCAAAAGGTAAACATCTTCAAAATAGTGTTAAATGGTGGAAATCCACGAAAGATTGCTGAGAAACCTAGGTAAGAGTCCTAAATCTATTGTAAAAGCGTAAATAATGATTATTTGAATCATTCTGCTTTAATGCTTTGTACCCCTTTTTTTCATTACTTTACAAATGTTTATTTTCTCGATTTCAAAAGGTAAACATCTTCAAAATAGTGTTAAACGGTGGAAATCCACGAAAGATTGCTGAGAAACCTAGGTAGGAGTCCTAAATCTATTGTAAAAGCGTAAATAATGATTATTTGAATCATTCTGCTTTAATGCTTTGTACCACATTTTTTTCATTACTTTACAAATGTTTATTTTCTCGATTTTAAAAGGCGAACATCTTCAAAATAGTGTTAAATGGTGGAAATCCACGAAAGATTGCTGAGAAACCTAGGTAAGAGTCCTAAATCTATTGTAAAAGCGTAAATAATGATTATTTGAATCATTCTGCTTTAATGCTTTGTACCACATTTTTTTCATTACTTTACAAATGTTTATTTTCTGGATTTCAAAAGGTGAACATCTTCAAAATAGTGTTAAACGGTGGAAATCCACGAAATATTGCTGAGAAACCTAGGTAGGAGTCCTAAATCTATTGTAAAAGCGTAAATAATGATTATTTGAATCATTCTGCTTTAATGCTTTGTACCACATTTTTTTCATTACTTTACAAATGTTTATTTTCTCGATTTTAAAAGGCGAACATCTTCAAAATAGTGTTAAATGGTGGAAATCCACGAAAGATTGCTGAGAAACCTAGGTAAGAGTCCTAAATCTATTGTAAAAGCGTAAATAATGATTATTTGAATCATTCTGCTTTAATGCTTTGTACCACATTTTTTTCATTACTTTACAAATGTTTATTTTCTGGATTTCAAAAGGTGAACATCTTCAAAATAGTGTTAAACGGTGGAAATCCACGAAATATTGCTGAGAAACCTAGGTAGGAGTCCTAAATCTATTGTAAAAGCGTAAATAATGATTATTTGAATCATTCTGCTTTAATGCTTTGTACCACATTTTTTTCATTACTTTACAAATGTTTATTTTCTCGATTTTAAAAGGCGAACATCTTCAAAATAGTGTTAAATGGTGGAAATCCACGAAAGATTGCTGAGAAACCTAGGTAAGAGTCCTAAATCTATTGTAAAAGCGTAAATAATGATTATTTGAATCATTCTGCTTTAATGCTTTGTACCACATTTTTTTCATTACTTTACAAATGTGTATTTTCTCGATTTTAAAAGGCGAACATCTTCAAAATAGTGTTAAATGGTGGAAATCCACGAAAGATTGCTGAGAAACCTAGGTAAGAGTCCTAAATCTATTGTAAAAGCGTAAATAATGATTATTTGAATCATTTTGCTTTAATGCTTTGTACCACATTTTTTTCATTACTTTACAAATGTTTATTTTCTCGATTTTAAAAGGCGAACATCTTCAAAATAGTGTTAAATGGTGGAAATCCACGAAAGATTGCTGAGAAACCTAGGTAAGAGTCCTAAATCTATTGTAAAAGCGTAAATAATGATTATTTGAATCATTCTGCTTTAATGCTTTGTACCACATTTTTTTCATTACTTTACAAATGTTTATTTTCTGGATTTCAAAAGGTGAACATCTTCAAAATAGTGTTAAACGGTGGAAATCCACGAAATATTGCTGAGAAACCTAGGTAGGAGTCCTAAATCTATTGTAAAAGCGTAAATAATGATTATTTGAATCATTCTGCTTTAATGCTTTGTACCACATTTTTTTCATTACTTTACAAATGTTTATTTTCTCGATTTTAAAAGGCGAACATCTTCAAAATAGTGTTAAATGGTGGAAATCCACGAAAGATTGCTGAGAAACCTAGGTAAGAGTCCTAAATCTATTGTAAAAGCGTAAATAATGATTATTTGAATCATTCTGCTTTAATGCTTTGTACCACATTTTTTTCATTACTTTACAAATGTGTATTTTCTGGATTTCAAAAGGTGAACATCTTCAAAATAGTGTTAAACGGTGGAAATCCACGAAATATTGCTGAGAAACCTAGGTAGGAGTCCTAAATCTATTGTAAAAGCGTAAATAATGATTATTTGAATCATTCTGCTTTAATGCTTTGTACCACATTTTTTTCATTACTTTACAAATGTTTATTTTCTCGATTTTAAAAGGCGAACATCTTCAAAATAGTGTTAAATGGTGGAAATCCACGAAAGATTGCTGAGAAACCTAGGTAAGAGTCCTAAATCTATTGTAAAAGCGTAAATAATGATTATTTGAATCATTCTGCTTTAATGCTTTGTACCACATTTTTTTCATTACTTTACAAATGTTTATTTTCTGGATTTCAAAAGGTGAACATCTTCAAAATAGTGTTAAACGGTGGAAATCCACGAAATATTGCTGAGAAACCTAGGTAGGAGTCCTAAATCTATTGTAAAAGCGTAAATAATGATTATTTGAATCATTCTGCTTTAATGCTTTGTACCACATTTTTTTCATTACTTTACAAATGTTTATTTTCTCGATTTTAAAAGGCGAACATCTTCAAAATAGTGTTAAATGGTGGAAATCCACGAAAGATTGCTGAGAAACCTAGGTAAGAGTCCTAAATCTATTGTAAAAGCGTAAATAATGATTATTTGAATCATTCTGCTTTAATGCTTTGTACCACATTTTTTTCATTACTTTACAAATGTGTATTTTCTCAATTTTAAAAGGCGAACATCTTCAAAATAGTGTTAAATGGTGGAAATCCACGAAAGATTGCTGAGAAACCTAGGTAAGAGTCCTAAATCTATTGTAAAAGCGTAAATAATGATTATTTGAATCATTCTGCTTTAATGCTTTGTACCACATTTTTTTCATTACTTTACAAATGTGTATTTTCTCGATTTTAAAAGGCGAACATCTTCAAAATAGTGTTAAATGGTGGAAATCCACGAAAGATTGCTGAGAAACCTAGGTAAGAGTCCTAAATCTATTGTAAAAGCGTAAATAATGATTATTTGAATCATTCTGCTTTAATGCTTTGTACCACATTTTTTTCATTACTTTACAAATGTTTATTTTCTCGATTTTAAAAGGCGAACATCTTCAAAATAGTGTTAAATGGTGGAAATCCACGAAAGATTGCTGAGAAACCTAGGTAGGAGTCCTAAATCTATTGTAAAAGCGTAAATAATGATTATTTGAATCATTTTGCTTTAATGCTTTGTACCACATTTTTTTCATTACTTTACAAATGTTTATTTTCTCGATTTTAAAAGGCGAACATCTTCAAAATAGTGTTAAATGGTGGAAATCCACGAAAGATTGCTGAGAAACCTAGGTAAGAGTCCTAAATCTATTGTAAAAGCGTAAATAATGATTATTTGAATCATTCTGCTTTAATGCTTTGTACCCCTTTTTTTCATTACTTTACAAATGTTTATTTTCTCGATTTCAAAAGGTAAACATCTTCAAAATAGTGTTAAACGGTGGAAATCCACGAAAGATTGCTGAGAAACCTAGGTAGGAGTCCTAAATCTATTGTAAAAGCGTAAATAATGATTATTTGAATCATTCTGCTTTAATGCTTTGTACCACATTTTTTTCATTACTTTACAAATGTTTATTTTCTCGATTTTAAAAGGCGAACATCTTCAAAATAGTGTTAAATGGTGGAAATCCACGAAAGATTGCTGAGAAACCTAGGTAAGAGTCCTAAATCTATTGTAAAAGCGTAAATAATGATTATTTGAATCATTCTGCTTTAATGCTTTGTACCACATTTTTTTCATTACTTTACAAATGTTTATTTTCTGGATTTCAAAAGGTGAACATCTTCAAAATAGTGTTAAACGGTGGAAATCCACGAAATATTGCTGAGAAACCTAGGTAGGAGTCCTAAATCTATTGTAAAAGCGTAAATAATGATTATTTGAATCATTCTGCTTTAATGCTTTGTACCACATTTTTTTCATTACTTTACAAATGTTTATTTTCTCGATTTTAAAAGGCGAACATCTTCAAAATAGTGTTAAATGGTGGAAATCCACGAAAGATTGCTGAGAAACCTAGGTAAGAGTCCTAAATCTATTGTAAAAGCGTAAATAATGATTATTTGAATCATTCTGCTTTAATGCTTTGTACCACATTTTTTTCATTACTTTACAAATGTTTATTTTCTGGATTTCAAAAGGTGAACATCTTCAAAATAGTGTTAAACGGTGGAAATCCACGAAATATTGCTGAGAAACCTAGGTAGGAGTCCTAAATCTATTGTAAAAGCGTAAATAATGATTATTTGAATCATTCTGCTTTAATGCTTTGTACCACATTTTTTTCATTACTTTACAAATGTTTATTTTCTCGATTTTAAAAGGCGAACATCTTCAAAATAGTGTTAAATGGTGGAAATCCACGAAAGATTGCTGAGAAACCTAGGTAAGAGTCCTAAATCTATTGTAAAAGCGTAAATAATGATTATTTGAATCATTCTGCTTTAATGCTTTGTACCACATTTTTTTCATTACTTTACAAATGTGTATTTTCTCGATTTTAAAAGGCGAACATCTTCAAAATAGTGTTAAATGGTGGAAATCCACGAAAGATTGCTGAGAAACCTAGGTAAGAGTCCTAAATCTATTGTAAAAGCGTAAATAATGATTATTTGAATCATTCTGCTTTAATGCTTTGTACCACATTTTTTTCATTACTTTACAAATGTGTATTTTCTGGATTTCAAAAGGTGAACATCTTCAAAATAGTGTTAAACGGTGGAAATCCACGAAATATTGCTGAGAAACCTAGGTAGGAGTCCTAAATCTATTGTAAAAGCGTAAATAATGATTATTTGAATCATTCTGCTTTAATGCTTTGTACCACATTTTTTTCATTACTTTACAAATGTTTATTTTCTCGATTTTAAAAGGCGAACATCTTCAAAATAGTGTTAAATGGTGGAAATCCACGAAAGATTGCTGAGAAACCTAGGTAAGAGTCCTAAATCTATTGTAAAAGCGTAAATAATGATTATTTGAATCATTCTGCTTTAATGCTTTGTACCACATTTTTTTCATTACTTTACAAATGTTTATTTTCTGGATTTCAAAAGGTGAACATCTTCAAAATAGTGTTAAACGGTGGAAATCCACGAAATATTGCTGAGAAACCTAGGTAGGAGTCCTAAATCTATTGTAAAAGCGTAAATAATGATTATTTGAATCATTCTGCTTTAATGCTTTGTACCACATTTTTTTCATTACTTTACAAATGTTTATTTTCTCGATTTTAAAAGGCGAACATCTTCAAAATAGTGTTAAATGGTGGAAATCCACGAAAGATTGCTGAGAAACCTAGGTAAGAGTCCTAAATCTATTGTAAAAGCGTAAATAATGATTATTTGAATCATTCTGCTTTAATGCTTTGTACCACATTTTTTTCATTACTTTACAAATGTGTATTTTCTCAATTTTAAAAGGCGAACATCTTCAAAATAGTGTTAAATGGTGGAAATCCACGAAAGATTGCTGAGAAACCTAGGTAAGAGTCCTAAATCTATTGTAAAAGCGTAAATAATGATTATTTGAATCATTCTGCTTTAATGCTTTGTACCACATTTTTTTCATTACTTTACAAATGTGTATTTTCTCGATTTTAAAAGGCGAACATCTTCAAAATAGTGTTAAATGGTGGAAATCCACGAAAGATTGCTGAGAAACCTAGGTAAGAGTCCTAAATCTATTGTAAAAGCGTAAATAATGATTATTTGAATCATTCTGCTTTAATGCTTTGTACCACATTTTTTTCATTACTTTACAAATGTTTATTTTCTCGATTTTAAAAGGCGAACATCTTCAAAATAGTGTTAAATGGTGGAAATCCACGAAAGATTGCTGAGAAACCTAGGTAGGAGTCCTAAATCTATTGTAAAAGCGTAAATAATGATTATTTGAATCATTTTGCTTTAATGCTTTGTACCACATTTTTTTCATTACTTTACAAATGTTTATTTTCTCGATTTTAAAAGGCGAACATCTTCAAAATAGTGTTAAATGGTGGAAATCCACGAAAGATTGCTGAGAAACCTAGGTAAGAGTCCTAAATCTATTGTAAAAGCGTAAATAATGATTATTTGAATCATTCTGCTTTAATGCTTTGTACCACATTTTTTTCATTACTTTACAAATGTTTATTTTCTGGATTTCAAAAGGTGAACATCTTCAAAATAGTGTTAAACGGTGGAAATCCACGAAATATTGCTGAGAAACCTAGGTAGGAGTCCTAAATCTATTGTAAAAGCGTAAATAATGATTATTTGAATCATTCTGCTTTAATGCTTTGTACCACATTTTTTTCATTACTTTACAAATGTTTATTTTCTCGATTTTAAAAGGCGAACATCTTCAAAATAGTGTTAAATGGTGGAAATCCACGAAAGATTGCTGAGAAACCTAGGTAAGAGTCCTAAATCTATTGTAAAAGCGTAAATAATGATTATTTGAATCATTCTGCTTTAATGCTTTGTACCACATTTTTTTCATTACTTTACAAATGTGTATTTTCTCAATTTTAAAAGGCGAACATCTTCAAAATAGTGTTAAATGGTGGAAATCCACGAAAGATTGCTGAGAAACCTAGGTAAGAGTCCTAAATCTATTGTAAAAGCGTAAATAATGATTATTTGAATCATTCTGCTTTAATGCTTTGTACCACATTTTTTTCATTACTTTACAAATGTGTATTTTCTCGATTTTAAAAGGCGAACATCTTCAAAATAGTGTTAAATGGTGGAAATCCACGAAAGATTGCTGAGAAACCTAGGTAAGAGTCCTAAATCTATTGTAAAAGCGTAAATAATGATTATTTGAATCATTCTGCTTTAATGCTTTGTACCACATTTTTTTCATTACTTTACAAATGTTTATTTTCTCGATTTTAAAAGGCGAACATCTTCAAAATAGTGTTAAATGGTGGAAATCCACGAAAGATTGCTGAGAAACCTAGGTAGGAGTCCTAAATCTATTGTAAAAGTGTAAATAATGATTATTTGAATCATTCTGCTTTAATGCTTTGTACCAAATTTTTTCATTACTTTACAAATGTTTATTTTCTCGATTTTAAAAGGTGAACATCTTCAAAATAGTGTTAACAGTGGAAATCCACGAAAGATTGCTGAGAAACCTAGGTAGGAGTCCTAAATATATTGTAAAAGCGTAAATAATGATTATTTGAATCATTCTGCTTTAATGCTTTGTACCCCTTTTTTTCATTACTTTACAAATGTTTATTTTCTCGATTTCAAAAGGTAAACATCTTCAAAATAGTGTTAAATGGTGGAAATCCACGAAAGATTGCTGAGAAACCTAGGTAAGAGTCCTAAATCTATTGTAAAAGCGTAAATAATGATTATTTGAATCATTCTGCTTTAATGCTTTGTACCCCTTTTTTTCATTACTTTACAAATGTTTATTTTCTCGATTTCAAAAGGTAAACATCTTCAAAATAGTGTTAAACGGTGGAAATCCACGAAAGATTGCTGAGAAACCTAGGTAAGAGTCCTAAATCTATTGTAAAAGCGTAAATAATGATTATTTGAATCATTTTGCTTTAATGCTTTGTACCACATTTTTTTCATTACTTTACAAATGTTTATTTTCTCGATTTTAAAAGGTGAAAATCTTCAAAATAGTGTTAACAGTGGAAATCCACGAAAGATTGCTGAGAAACCTAGGTAGGAGTCCTAAATCTATTGTAAAAGCGTAAATAATGATTATTTGAATCATTCTGCTTTAATGCTTTGTACCACATTTTTTTCATTACTTTACAAATGTTTATTTTCTCGATTTTAAAAGGCGAACATCTTCAAAATAGTGTTAAATGGTGGAAATCCACGAAAGATTGCTGAGAAACCTAGGTAAGAGTCCTAAATCTATTGTAAAAGCGTAAATAATGATTATTTGAATCATTCTGCTTTAATGCTTTGTACCACATTTTTTTCATTACTTTACAAATGTTTATTTTCTGGATTTCAAAAGGTGAACATCTTCAAAATAGTGTTAAACGGTGGAAATCCACGAAATATTGCTGAGAAACCTAGGTAGGAGTCCTAAATCTATTGTAAAAGCGTAAATAATGATTATTTGAATCATTCTGCTTTAATGCTTTGTACCACATTTTTTTCATTACTTTACAAATGTTTATTTTCTCGATTTTAAAAGGCGAACATCTTCAAAATAGTGTTAAATGGTGGAAATCCACGAAAGATTGCTGAGAAACCTAGGTAAGAGTCCTAAATCTATTGTAAAAGCGTAAATAATGATTATTTGAATCATTCTGCTTTAATGCTTTGTACCACATTTTTTTCATTACTTTACAAATGTGTATTTTCTCAATTTTAAAAGGCGAACATCTTCAAAATAGTGTTAAATGGTGGAAATCCACGAAAGATTGCTGAGAAACCTAGGTAAGAGTCCTAAATCTATTGTAAAAGCGTAAATAATGATTATTTGAATCATTCTGCTTTAATGCTTTGTACCCCTTTTTTTCATTACTTTACAAATGTTTATTTTCTCGATTTCAAAAGGTAAACATCTTCAAAATAGTGTTAAACGGTGGAAATCCACGAAAGACTGCTGAGAAACCTAAGTAGGAGTCCTAAATCTATTGAAAAGCCAAAATAATGACTATTTTGTTCATTTCGTGTTCATACTTTGTACCCCTTTTAATCAGTACTGTTCAAATGTGTATTTTCTCGATTTTAAGGGATGAAAATTTTCAAAATAGTAGTAAATGGTGGAAAACTACCAAGAATGCTAAGAAACCTAGGTAGGCGCCCTAAGTTTATTAAAAAAGCGTAAATAATTACTATTTGATTTATTTTAATTTCAAATTTTGTACCTATTTTGTTCGGCACTCACAATTCGAATTCAAAAGATACGTTTTAGTCAGTTGTAATCTTATTAATATTATAGATATGATGAACATTGGTATAGTTAAGTTTACAATAAAAAGGAATTTTTAATACATAACGCATATCAGGAAATCTGATAATCAAGATGTTACGCTGTACGCCTGTGTGCCATCTGTAGAGAGTTTGGCTTGGAAAGCATCATTCCAGTACACTTCCACGCGGAATTTTTTCCTACTTAACGGTCGCTGTGACATCTAGTGTGATTTTGTGATAGACGTCATATGTTTCGCTCGAATTCGCCGCATTCTTCAATCAAAGATTTGACAGTTATCAATGAACATAATTTTAGCACTGGGAATTTGTATAGATTATATGAATAATTTTCAATTGTTGAATTAATAATATGTTCGTTGTCTATATAGTTACTTTAATTTGCTATCGATTACAGGCAGAAAATGACACGTTTTAAATGAAGGGAATAAGATTTGAAAGCTTTGCATATATTTATGGTAATTTTATTCATATAATTATATATATTATATTTCAATTTTATTCTGTTTTGTTGTTTAAAAGTATGCTTCTTTGTCTTCATTTCATTCATCGTTGGCTGTTGTATAGTAGCAATCAACAATATTTGCTTAAATAATAATTTTAATTTTATATATAAACTTTATTTCACTTTTCACAACTTTCAAATGACAAAATAAAGAAAACCTTTCATGGTTATTTTGTGTAATTTGCATCAAATAGGCCAAAAAAACGACTACAGCGATTAAAATGATATTTGATAGAGTGCGAAAATCAACATTTTATTTAATTTTGTTAAATAAATAAATTTAAACAAATTTTAAATTATATTATATCAAATAAAACTGACTCCGTTTAGTTAGTATAACGTATGTAATTAGAATATTTAATTGAAATGATGCAATTGGTTATTGAAAAAATAATGCCTAATCTGTAATAACAAACTCGGATACATAATGTGGTTTTGAATTTTTTTACTGGAAGTTTGTTGAATTGGAAAGTTTAGAATAATACGCACTATTTTTTTCAAAAACGTCAAGAATTTCTACATGTATGAACAAAACATCCAGAATAGGGTTATTTTTAGATTAAATTTAAAATAAAACATAGAATTTAAAGTTTTTTGAACGAAATAACTCAGATTTTCGTTCTCTAATTTCGTAATTTTTAAGTTCCTTAGCAATATGAATTCCCCCGGCTTTCCAACAAGCCGTAATATTTACTAATTGATAAGGCATAAAAACCTTGAGAATATTGTAAAGCTGATATAATTATACTAATTTCGTCTTCAAATTCTCTTAAAAACTCGAATTCTTTATTTTGAAACTATGTTCAGGATGTGAAGGATTTAGTTTTAATGAATTGATAAGCTTAAAAACTTTGAAGTACTGCAAAGTAGAAGTAATAAACGACGTAGTTTCAAGTTATTTATTAGTATAAAATATATTGTAAAGCTATCTAAACTATCATTCGCTCTCTGTAAGTGATTTAGCGTCGTTTTAAATGAAATTGGATCCCTTAAGTCTGTTTGTGTGTTGCAACACGTTGTAGAAGCTGCCTGCTATATTTATCACGTCTTTTTCAGTAGTTCTGCTCTATCAAACAAGATTAATTCATTTTTCATATCGCACGATTTCCGGATTCTATGCATGTTTTCAATACATTTCAAGCCTGCCTTGATTGAAGTAGCAATATGTCAATGATGCATAATTATTAATGACGTATCCAATACATAAGCCACAATTGTCTGGTTTATGCATTGGCTACGGCGAAATAAATTTGCCTGGTTTATTGTTCAGCGGTGACAGACCGCCATTTTCGAAAGTCATAGTTGTCGCGTCGCGTCTTTGTGCAGTAGTGAGTTTTAGTTTAAATTGTTTCAATCGTGTAGCGTTACGATGTGATTAAATCGTTGTTGAAAATATCTCGGTGTGTCGACGCGTTCAAAATTGTGTGTGTTTTCTTATTGTTTCGTGTTTAGTGCTCGGTGTATTTAAGTCGTTTTTGTTTCCGAACATTTTGAATTGATTGCCGTTTCTCAACCGCTGATCGCGTCGCGTCCTTTTCACGACATGCCGAATCGGGAGTCATCGCGAGATGTCTATCCAACATGGGTAAGAATTAATTGAATGTCCGACCAACAGGCGTGAATTGACATGTCTCTTCGACAGATTGGATTGATATTTGTTTTCAACTTGATTGTGGGCACCGGGGCCTTGACCCTGCCGTCCGTGTTTGCCAAAGCCGGCTGGGCCCTGGGCCTGGTTGTCGTCTCGTTCGTAGCGTTCGTCAGCTACATCACCGTCACGTATGTGATTGAAACGATGGCCTGTGCGAACGCGGTGCTCCACTGGCGGCGCTTGCAGCTCCTCCAACGCGACAAGGTAAGAAGTGCGCCACATTTGCGAGTAGGTGTGACTTATGAGTCGCCCCAATTGTATTAATATGTATTGTCATTCACTTGAACGTAGTCAATGGTTGTACAGTCCACGCTTGCAGATGAGGACGACAGTGAGCAGGAAGAGGACACCGGTTCCAGTGCTGGTGGCGCCTTTTCATCACAGTCGTCACAACATCCAGTCCAAGACATGACCGATTCGAGTCTGGAGCACACGCCTCTATTCTCGCATCGTTCGCGGTACTACTTGTTGGACAACAAAATTGAGCTGGGCGAAATGGCTGGCCTGTTCTTGAACGATGTTGGTCGTATTTTTTTTTATTTGTGCCTCGCAATATATTTGTATGGCGATTTAAGTATATACTCGGCCGCGGTGGCCAAAACCATACGCGACGTACTCTGGTTTGTATTGCGAATGTCTGTGGTAGGTCGGAGATGAGAATATGCCTTTGGATTTTCAGTGAGGCAAATAGCACTGCGAACGGCACGAGCGACTTGCTAGACAGCGAGGTTTGCTGGACGAGCCACACGCTGAGTCGTCTGGACGTGTACCGGTTGTCGTTGATTTGCTTTGTCATGCTCCTGGGTCCATTCGCATTCTTCAACGTCCAGAAAACCAAATATCTGCAAATGTTCACCGGCTTCTTCCGCTGGATGGGTAAGTAACAGACAATATACAGGACATAGTGCAATTACATGATGTCTTCCAGCTTTTTCTATCATGATAAGCATAGCATTGCAGCGAATAATCACTCGCGGCCCAGCAGCTCATCCGCCACCTGTAAATATCGTTGGAGTCCCGTCACTGTTCGGCGCTTGTGTATATTCGTTCATGTGTCACCACTCGCTGCCGAGCCTCGTGGCTCCAATCAAAGAGAAAAAGAAGCTCAAATCGTTGCTGGCATACGATTACGCAATGATTGGTGCGTTCTATTTGCTACTCTCCATCACCGGCATATTTGCATTCGCCACCCTTGAAGACCTCTACACATTGAATTTCGTCCCGAATCCCGACCAAACTTCTGTCTTCCTTAAGATTATTGAATACTTCCTCGCTTTGTTTCCGGTGTTCACACTATCCGCCAGTTTCCCGATAATTGGAATAACCCTTCGAAATAATTTGCAATCATTGTTCCTCGACATGTCCCGCTTTGAATCGTATAGCTTCCTTCAAAGGCGCATTATATTCCCGCTTCTTGCCCTCACTCCACCCATTATTATCACCTTCTTCACGGACAGTTTAACAAGTCTTGTTGGCTTCACTGGATCCTATGCGGGCACTGGTATACAATATCTGCTCCCTGTCGCGCTTGTTTATAAAGCTCGTAAAATTAGTACGGATCTACTGGGTCATGGAATTATTAATGAGTTTCGTAGTCCTTTCCGACACGCCGGCTGGTTAATGTTCGTTCTATTTTGGGCGTTTGCTTGCGTGATTTTAGTTACAATTAATTTTTTTACAGGCACAAAAGCTGTAGCTATAATCTAAAGTACTAAGACAATAGATAGTTTTTTTTTTATATAATAAGACTTCACCTGTTTAGGAGTCGATATCTGTGATGTTTTCAACGGTGATATGCTCGTAATTCTTGTGTGCAGATATCGACTGCTGCTGCTCAGAGATATATGTATATATTTTATCGAAATTAACCGAAACATATGTTTTATCGAGACTGATATGTTTTTATAATGGAAAAGTCCAACAGTTGGTTATATGAATTATAAGAAAGTGAAATGGATATGCGCAAGTATATATTTTGTTAAAATATAAAAATAAATATATTCAACCTACGGCAACAAATTGTTTTATTGTCATAAACACACCATCGAATTGCGTCCTTGAGATCCGGAAAGTGTTGTTGAATGTTAAAGCGTCGAAATTAATGGCTCCATGTCCGTACAGAAAGGAGCAACTGGTTTGAAACTCAAATTTGAAGTAGTCAACATGGAACACGATATACTCCACAAGTCATTTTCATGTGCAATGAACAATCTGAAAAATTCAGCAAACCAAGAATAAGAAGGAATACAGACGTGAATGCGCTTCGCAGGCATGAAACAATAAAAAGAATGTCAGCTTTTATCAAGAGTGCAGAGGAATTGAAAAGATACTGCTGTGCTTCATACAGTGCATAGAATATAAACAATGTAACGAAAATGGATTGAACCAAACACACTGGCGAAATTAAACTAGTCATTGGCAACCATTGGAACGAGTTGGAAGTGTGCATAATAGAACCAAATACGAGGCATTAGCCGTAGAATTTCAAGCCAAACCCCATGCCCGACGATTTAAATCATCTGCCCAGAACTATCAACAGATTAGAAGATTGCCAAGATCAGGTCCGATCATCTTTCGAAGAACGTCGTTATTGACAATGCATAAAAGAAAGTGATCGTTTTGGACCGCGTCCCTTTTTGTTCGGGAATGTTGACGACGGCCACACGCAGGTAGGAATTGGCCGAAGGATGAGACTACGAAATTAATTCTTTGATTTCGCTTATTGTGCGCGACGGACACAAATGCCGGTTTTTACTTTGAGATTAAGGTAGCATCTTTTCTGAGTTGAATTGAAATCGACAAGTTTCTGAATATATCATTTTTGTGCCAGGTATTTGAAAATTTTTAACACTCTTAAGGGATTAAAAATTTAAATGCTTTAAAATTGATTTACTTTATATTTTTATATCCAGCCAGTACAAGTATTTGTGCACACACGTTTGATTTTCCCCGAAATTCATTCGATAATAGTTAATCTTTTCATTTCTGATCGTTTTGGTTTCATTTTATTTGTACAAATCAGCGAAGAAAAAACAACAGACATCTCTAAATACTACTTTATTTCTGTTCACATGTTTTTAATGTTCTAATTTAAAAAAAATCCATTACCGTTTTATACCGCCGTTAATGCACCGTTACATTTTCAATCGTTTGGTTTATACTACCTTCCTTCAATGTGGATTTTCTTCTTCAGTTACCTTATAGAATGATTTACGCAATTTTCTTGTTGATGCAGTTTTATACGTGTGTTTCAGAAAATAGAGTTAGGATACCCTGCCCTGTCCCATTTAAAACCACCCCCTTTGAATATATGAATGTGTTGTCCTTCGTCGTGTAGTTGCCGCCGCCGCCGCTCTTTCGGGTGATTTTTGTTGATGTGAGCTTTGATGATGGATATTGACGAAACAAGAATTACTAAAGCTTCCAAAACTGAACAATCCGGTTTTAGAGGATGAATCTCGTGACAATTGTGTACAATAGGAATATTAGTAGTGCGTAAAAGCTGTATACTAATGTGAAGTGAAGGACTTTCATTCTGTATGGAAATAGAGATTTTTGTTTTATTTCTTCTCGACGAATGAGCATAGGAATTTTATACATATACCTTTTATATCGGACAATGGCGTATTCATTATTTTTCGGATCCTCTTTAACAATATATTGGCGAACACCTTTTAAACTCACATAAACCATGTGTTGCCAGTCAATCCTTCGAATGTCGAAATCAAATATTTCTTGATCCTCATTCGACATCTTTGAAAATAAAATTCTCACGTTATTGTTCGAGAAAGTCCACTGTTTGTCAGCGAAATATTCGATAAGCCCAAGAAACTTGTGTACTTTCCTGTAGATTTGCATTAATTTTGGCTTTTTTCCAACGGCCACTAATGCGAAATCCACGAAAAAGGCTGGTACCGTATGATAGAAAAACGACAAAATGTTAAACACTAGCTTGGATCCTGTCATAGTAACGCACGGATGCCATATTGATCGTGAAATAGGAATTTTCCCCGCCAGACCATATCCTACTTGAATGAATACTGACCAATTCAAAAAGTTATCCTTGTCGGGGATGTAGTTGTAGATTGGAGGTTCATCGTACCTATTTTTTTGTTTGAGAAGTAGAATCTAAATTTGAATTCTGACTATGAGTGTTAGGTCCTTACTTATTTCGACCAACATCCCAGACGGATGTTAATAGGGCATTGACTGCCATATCAACTGGCACAATTTGGGCGGTGTTTTCCACTTTGGCCTTGCATACTCGCATAATTCCAGTTCCTACAGCAACAAGTAAGCCAACTGGTCCGTATACATTGTCTATCCAGCCTGGAACTGGCTCCTTATACGTAGGAATCACTGTGAAAGTAATAATAATCAGAATAAAGATAGTACTTCCGAGTCTCCTGTGGGGTCAAAATAAAATTCCATATAGAAGATTGAATCCGAAAACTTACCGATTCCAGGCCGAAATATCGCAATTGGTAATCCTTTGGCATTTTGACGAACTTGATCCTCGGCTAACGCTTTTGTATATGTATAGGTGTTCGGATAGTCACCACCGATAAGTTCGTTAGTGATGTTGTCTAGCGTTTCTGCATCCAAACATTCGCTCAAACGACACGCATTATCTCCTGATAATTTTAAATCATAAAATTTCTCGTCTATATGCACATGATTGCAATTTGCAAATGCTGTCGATACATGTACAATTGCCTGTTGATGGGGGAAAACATCTATATATGTATATATTTCACCCAAAATAGAATGAGGTTCAGAAGGTTGGACACCTATCGACTCAAGTCCTTAACCAAAAATCAATATCAACGGCGCTTGGCATAGATTTGAAACAAGAAAACGTTAGGTACGTTTGAGCTTGAACAAATATCATGTTTACAGATTTACCAATATTTATGATGAACTCAACCACCAACCGAAGTTGCTGAACCGAAGCGAATTCATGCTTCCGTAAAAATTTGATCATTACTTCCCACTGAGATTTCCGGATCAGCGCCACATCACCGTTGCCGGCAGCGGTTAAAACTGGTGAGTCTTGCAGATGAGCTTCAACGGTTCGGTGATTCAAATCATAAAAAATCTGGTAAATTTTTGCATAAAGACTCCCTCTCTTTCGAGGGGTAGAAACAGGTAGTAGAAGGACGTAAAGACTGTCATTCACGAGGGTTACAAAGCGCCGGACGGGCTGTGGAGGGGCGTGATATTGGTTTAAACTCTTCCGATTTTAATTCTTTTCACTCGAATTTGTGCGACGACAACCATATTGTGCAACATACATATTTTACTGTGAGCGAAAATTAATTAAAATAAACTCACCTTAAGCTTTTGACACTCCCGACACAATGCCAGTATATCTTTTGTGGCACATACATTGATACTCAACGCTGTTTTTAGTTTCTCTTCAAAACGTACTGTGGCTGCTGCGTGAATTAGAATATCTATGCTTTGTTGGAGCAAGGTCCGTTCCTCCTGGCTAATACCTAGTCCAGGTAAAGAACAATCACCCTTGATAATGGAGATTTTATGTTGAAATTTCGGTTTTAATCGTTTTAGCGTGTCAAACACCTAATGTTGAAAGAGAATATATTGACACACTAAGAAAATCAATACAATTAAAATAGTAATAATAATTAATGCAACATCTCAAATTAGGCAAGAGTCTTGAGGTTATGTTCAAGCTACTCCATTATTTGACAATGGAACACTAGTAGGTGAAGTCGACAGCAACAACACGCTCGTTGGTCATTATTACTCGATTTTGACTCAGCTAATTAAACTAATAGTCCGGCACCAAATTCCGTTTCGGAGAACTGATTGCCGCCAAGTAGACACAAACCTGGTTCGTAGTGCATTGGAAGCAAGCGCTCCAGCCACTTTAGGTTTTTTTTTCGAAATAATATATACACCGTCTAAACTCATCATCGTCCTTTATTTATTTCCTTTATAAATCCAATGATAGATCCGATTCTAGCCTTTTAAAAGCAGCACACACAAAAATACGTACTCACCGGATCGTCAAACATCTCTTCGAGTCGTGTATAAACATCTTTACCCTTTTTATTTCTTAGAAGTATGTAAATATGATCTATGTCCGTAACACGGAACAATTTCTCTATAATAACTTTAATGGAAGAAAAAGAAGAAAATTAAATGCCTTCTCAATGTATTGATCAAATTAAATACTTTTCCCGAAGAATCCTGATGCGCCAGTCAAAAATAAACATTTGTTTTTGTAAAACTCTTGCATAGGTGTTTCACCTTTAAAATAAATTGAGAAAAGCGTAAAAGTTTATTATTATAAATTCTCGTCTGTTGGAAAGTTAATTATTCGAAATAGCAGGAACCGAATATGTATCTTGTTTGCTCCTATGTTTTATTTACCAACTCCAAATAAGGATACAATTTGTTTAATCACTTTTTTAATAAGCTTTAATAGTTAAAAGTTGGCGTAGCAAAATAAGATGTAAAGCCTATCTGCGCATAGTATGCGGTATCGCATACGATAGGCAGGATGGGTTCGGATAAGTAAATCTGACGCCTGGCTAACTGTACTGGAATCACGTAATCTAAATGGAGTATAAGGCTACTCTTTGTTCGCGCGCCTTGTTTTTCCATTTATAAAAGAGTTACAAATGATTTTAAAACTGTTAATACATCATCAAGTACAAGCCATAAAAAACGAAACTAGGAATGAAATAGAATTCTTAATGAGACGTTCTCTGATATCTATCCGAGGAACTTTCTTTGAGTCCGTATAAACCGCATGCTGAAGTATTGTGCAATGTTAACGCTGATCGCAATTGTTTCAAACGCAAAAGATATTGAATTTCTATACCGGAAAAAAGTATGAAATCATCATACCCCACAAGTTCTTGCTATTCTAGTCGTCAAGATATTATGACAACACAAATGCGCATATTAATAAAATAATATTCGATTTGATTGAATTGCACATATTTTAGTGTGGTCATACAAACCGCAATCATTTGAACGTTCCAACTGGATACTGGATGTTATTCAAAGATACTATTTTTGGATTGTCAACAATCACCTTTGGATAGTAGAGTGCAATTTAATTCATATGAAATAGAATTATGCACGATTTTATCTGTTTATGTAATGAATATCACCTTTTTATGGCTTAGAGATACCAAATTAAAAAAATGATGCGTCCTGAGAAAGATTTTTCATATATCTATATGCAGAGAAGTCTATTAATATACATATTTTATTAGTTTTAATAGTTATTCGACCATTGAATAATCATTTTTAATATGTTTTTTTTGTGTTTAAAAAATATTTAGAACTTTATTCAATAAATGTAAATGAACGCGCGACTTACCTTTAATAATATCCTCGATTTTGGTATCCATTGTCATTATTTTACAAAAATAAAGCAGCAAAGTGTGATCTGAAATAAATGGAAAATTAAGTTTGGAATTAGTTGTTGATGCCAAGAAAAAATCTGAAGAGAATTATGTGTGTGTACATGTAGGAACATATGACTAAAATGTATAGCAAACTAAGTACTGTTACAATAGACATTTTTTTCCCGTTCGAAATGCTTTATATTTGAACTGAAACAATATTTTCTACTGAAATTCAACAGACTGTGTGTTCTATTAATTACGTCACATGCTGAAAGGGAGGAGAGAAATAGTCGAGTAAAATTCAGCCGTGTATTTGGCTAGGGCGCTAAATTATTTCCTCAAAGTAATAGTTCTGTGCCTAAGTTTCAAGTTTGTGGAGTAGTCATCCCAATTCCTTTTTCGTTTGACCATCGCGCCATCGTAAAATGAAGAGGACAATCAAATAAATTCACATATATATGTACCACAGTAATAGCAGTAGTGGCTCTTCCTTTTGGGGCTAGTGAGATTTAGCCCCATCAATTATAACTGAGCATATAATTTGTAGACTCCAATATAATACATACATATTATATTTTGTTTAAAATCATACTGTAGCATGATTTTTGCAGAAGCAATATATCAATATATAACACAATCAGATGCTAATCGTTTTGTCATGCATCATCAAAGAAATTTCTTTGCTTTTCTGTGTGCGATCGTGTAAGAGTTGATGCCAACCCAGTGTCCAAATAGCCAAAGTACAAAGAGAAAATTTGGATTTGTAGTCTGTTAGTAGGCCTCAAAATTTTTGTTCTTTTTCAAGCGATTTCTTTTGTAAGCAAACCATCAAATTCTCGAAAACTAATGCACCAATTTTATTGAATATCAACCACCATCTTCCCCCTTAGCAAATCAAATTCTTTGGAAGCAAGTACCTGTGCAATTATTTCGCTTATTTTTGATATTCCAACGCGAATCCAGCGAGAATTAAAAAAAAATGTAGCACGTAAAAATGGTACATCAGCGCTGAATTTTGAGCCTTGGCTATCACCATTGAGTAGGAAGTGCATAAGACTATGCTGCTATATTCTGAAATGCTTTTAAGGCGCCAGGTTCGATTATGAAGCTACTTTCGAGAAAAGCTAACGTCATGTGCTTTGTCGTATTTAGTTTATTTTAAAATTAAATTCTGGGAACAGAGTCTGAAGAACGTTCAAATTGTGAATAGTGTTTCCAAGTCTGATCACCTGAAACACTATTGGATCGCTTAGTGATCCAAATATGGCGATAAGCATTATTTAACGATGTAAATCAATGTCAAGGTAACCCAAAACCTATTATGATTTGTAAAGCTGAAGCTTTGTTCCGGCAAACGATATTCGTCTTATTGTTGCTTCAACCATATTCCACGTTTGGTTCGGGGAACATTAGAGAAATGTGTTGCACGTATCTTTCCTGCAAACTCAACGTTGCCGCGTGTGCGTGACGCAAACAGATAAAAACGGATCAAATAGATAAAAGCTTCAGATCACAGCTGGATATCGAATGCAAATCGATTATAAAAGAGGCGTTTCATTTTCGATGACCTACATTTCAGTACCAACTAGCTCATGCTCGAGTTTCTAGCCAAACTTTGAATCAATCGTAAACGTACTCCCCCTGCGCGCGCGATGAAGTTTCTTTTGCAAACACGTGTATAAATATATCTATGCATCTATCTCTAAATTCAAATTTTAGATGGGGAAAGGGGCGATTCCATTCATTAAACTTCGATTATATCTGCTGTTATTTTTTTCTTTTTACGTTGCATAAATAACGTCCATAGCTATTATGACACATTTATAGTCAATCATTGGTTCAATGAGAACACTTTAGGGTGCTTCGCAATCGGATTAGACTTTCGCATAATTCAATGGTTCGTCAAAGATACTTTGCTCAACAAAAAAATATAACAACAAAATTGTTGTTGCTACCGCGACAGGAAATAGCAAAGAAAATCAATCATTTATCAAATTGATTTTCATCGAAACGCACTCAACGATCAGAGATTCGACTTGTAACATTCATTCAAACCATGAATAATTTTAGCGAGATACCAATTTTTGTGCATGCATAGCTACTCTATACCTGTTGTGATTTTATGTAACGCATTCGCGTTACAGATTTTACTTCTTCAATTCAAAATGTTATTTTAGTTTTAGGTTGTTTCTTTCTTCTTATGTAGAGGAGATATTTTATTGGTGTTCAAGAAAGTGTGGTGTTTTTTGACGAAAAAATATTGTAACACAATAAAGCAAACACTTCCACGTTACATACAATATCAGAACAATTGAATATCGAAATAAAATTAAGATTTTGACATATATATACAATTGAATAAATGTTATTAATCAATTGATAGACATGATAATTTGAATAAATTGTTCATTCGTTATTACTTTGTGAATACTATGATCTGAAAATATATATATTTTTTTCTTTCTATTTTCAAATTTTGAATCTTGTGCTCTAGATAGGTAAGAAATTAGTTTACAAGCACAGTATACACTCCAATTTTCACCATGCCTAGTACCCTACCGTATAATATGCTAAGAAAAATTATATGCAAAATTCAATCAGAACCATGTACGGATTGAACTGGTCTAGTTTAAATAGTTGAGCAAGTTTTCCGATATTTTACGTTGCAATGCTATAATATGACGTTCGTTATGTGTCCAAACCCCCAAACTCATTGCAGCTCCGATCTGTCGCTACACTCCCCTTGTAGCTGTGCATTTTCCCCATCGGTATGTCAAGGCTACGGCTGCAGGATCATTTGTTTATGATGTTCCCGTTGCTCTTTATTTGATTTCTTTTGGTTGTGAAAAAATGCACAGCTCTCGGCGATGCATCATTACACTACGACACTTAAGCTGCAATGAAACACGTCGGTCTTTGGCAAAAAGCATGCGAAATTTTGCAGAGTGAATGTTTAGTTCGGGTAAAATTTACCTAAACATTTGGCGTCCAGATTTTCCCGCCATTTTTCCGTGTTTTTCGCCAGGATTTGGGCGACGTTAAACTGAACGAATGTTTTTCGTTTTAAGATAAAGACAGTGTTGCGAGCCATGTCGTTTTTTCTAGTTGGTAGCTAGACGTATAAAGTGCATGTTTGTGCGTCACATTAACTCATGCTACCCGATTTTCTAGCAAATGGTGTTGGGGTACTGTGCAACTGTCTTGCCAAACTATTCGGCTATCTGTAAATATTTGGGGTTAGAGTCATTCGATTTCTCTATTCGTGGGAATGATCTTTAGGAATAAACTTTTACAGCAGGCTAGGAGGAGATTAGTCTCCTTAATTTTCATTCAGATCTTCATAACTGTTTATTGTATTCGATTTGAGCCCAATTTTTAAAGTGGTGCATATTCTTGTGGGTCATGATGATGACTTTAAATCGATTGATTTTGTTCAAACGTGAAAAATGAAGGTTGCATCTGATGGATAATTTCGTGAGACAAACAGGCCCAATTCAATTAAGCAAAAAACATAAAAGGTAGATTGAGACTATAAAATAGGAACGGAAGGTTTCCTTTTGGAATTATCAGAAAGCTTTATGAACAGCAGCTTCCGTAATTTCGCTTCTATTATAGCTTCTTAAAGATTCTAAAAGAGAAAAGAAGGATTCACCCAAACGCTTTCATATCCACCTGTCGCAAGTATGTATATTATTGTTCTAATACGTGACTTCCGTAGCTCTGCAGATTGGATTTTTTCGTGACAATTCCGAACTAAATACTAATAAATCTGCTTCTATATTGAACCATCATCGGCGCCAGTTTAAAATATACCTAGCGTGTTAAGTTGACCCAAAACGGAATAAGTATGTACTTAAAGTCATTAATGGACGCCATGAATATACCGAATAAACTGTTCGGGTACTGTTTAGGAAGTTTTTTGATGACTCTTTGAAAATCGCATCGCTCCAAACGTGATACGATTACAATAAGTACGTATTGGCAAAATTAACCAAATCGCAGCCTTCGGAAATGAGTCTCAACAACGATTTTTCCACATTTCGTTTCGATATTTACCAATTTTTCCATCGAATATGTATTCAACCAGGAAGTCGTCTTAGCCATTCCATTTTAGTATTTTAGCAACCTTAGGACTTAACATTTATTTATGGCTGTCACAATCGCAATTCTGCCCAGTCTGTAGCATAGTGTAAACATACATATATGTATACCGCTGCAAATTACATTGCGACAGGTTAAATTTAAATTTTCCATAATTGCAAATGCTTACATGACTGGTTTCAACTTAAAAACACAACAGCATGTGCAAGATACACGTTTTTGTGCAACCCAATCAAAAAGTTCTTACATCAGACGCATATGTGGATGGTGGCGTCAATTAGTGGAGCACTACCATGGCTAGTAGGTTTTGTTGTTGTTGTTATGTTCCGTGGCACTAACCACTAGGATCAATTTTCCTTCCGGAAAGATACCATGGGAGTTTAAGGTCAGCCGTCACCATGTCTCTTCATTTTTATCTTCTTATTTCATCAAAAAAATACACCTTTCCAATTTACTTGAAGATCTGGATCACATATCTTCAAGTTCAGGCTAGGGTTCAACGTCAAGGCTAATACTGTATGGCATGCTGTTAACGTTGATACAATTACGGAAAAATACTTGAATTTCAGTTTATCAAACATAATGTGCAGGAACTGAATTAAGATTTAATGGTGTATGCGAATATTGAGGCCTCAATAATTAATTTAATAAAGTATTTTAGCTTGATCATTTTCTTTCGTCCGTCCGTATATCTTTGTGTAAGTCACAGCGTTCTTATTGTGGAATTTAAACTGATATATATATATATATATATATATATATATATATATATATATATATATATATATATATATAATTTATTCACTTTCTGGAATAGGCACCAAATTTCTTTTCTCTTGAATTGTTTCAAAATCGAATTTAATTCTACCGAAGCTGAAATGAGGGATAAATAAGCTCGTGAGCAGCTAAGGAGCTTGAGCTTCCTTCCTAAAAAGCCAAAAATATTGCATCGCATTCACATAGAATGATGGATGTCCTCAATTTTGTCTAGACAATCTGCACAGATCATCATCGGCACTTCTAATTTTTTGAAGATGCCCGGTCACACAAATTTTCATCTAATTTTGAATATTCACAGAGAATTAAGAGCTTCGACTGTCCTTCTATCATTACCTTAGTTCGATTTTCAAAAGGACGAATGTGTGGTGAAAGCAACCACGAACCTGAGAGATTATGTTCGCTCCAATTTTTCCGAAGCGATCAATCTCATCGTCTTTATATATCTTGTGTTCTGGTATCTCACATTAGAGTTACATCAATCCTCTCTGTTGGAGTGATGAAATTTTCGAAGCACTACAAGAACACTTTAGACATATGTTTCTAGACATAAATTCGGTAATTTTTCAAGTATTTGAAAAAAAATCTTCATTGAAAATAGTATGTACAGAATAGAGTGTTTTTAGAGTGCATATTATTTCAACATTAGCAACAGTGCCGCATTTCTTATCGTATTTTTATAATGATTTCAAAGCTCAGGAGATACCGTATGATGTTGTTGCTTGAAAAAAGTACTGTTGAATCATAATAAATTATCAAATTTTATTTTAAATATCCTATTTATTTTCCTTTATTTTCCAGGTAAGTGAATTGATATTGTACTCATATTAATGGATAACAAAGTGAGTAGTTATTTATTTTACTCATAACTCCTGCGTTTTGTCACTAATTTTCAACTATTGGGGATTTATTATTGAGACTGCATATAGCAGCATCAAATGCTATATGCTTTTTGTCTATGATTTTATCAAAAGAGTTTTCGTACATTTTTTTTGTATCTTCGTACGAACCTAATTAATAAGAGTCTTAAGCTTGTAGAGTACAATACAACTAAGCAATGATGAACATCGGATGATGTCTTTAACGTGGATTTACCACAACCAAAATAAGACTTACTAGTCACCGAGTACATAAATAATTTGTAAACATTGTGGCTGACATGATTTAAAGAATCCCACACTTGTCTGTTAACTAAATATAACTTTCGAGTGGGTACCTAAATAGGTTGGGTAGGTACGTGCGTCAAGACTATGTGTTGTGATCATCATCACCATCGTAAGAATTCCGAAGAAAATAAATTTACACAATAATTACTTTGACAAATAACACATACAGATTGTTTACACACCAAAGCGATATTTACACAGTTTTCCAATTTTTTTCATTAATATTTTCCTGGTCATTTTAATAGACAACTACCATGTGCCAATGATTAACAGTATTTATTTTTCTTATCCAAATCATATACATATATGCATATATGTAGATTTTGTTTTATCAATTCATCGCTATTCTTCGATTCTGAGCAAAATGTCGCGAGATTGTTTCAAGAAGTAATAGTTGAGGTTGCTATTTGTTTAGATACGATGATATTTGCATATCCGCATCAATTTTTTTTTAACTGATTACTATAATCACAGCCAAAGTGCATCATTTCAATTATCGATTTTTCACGGATTGCTACGTGACATGCTCATGTTGTTGTCACATCCATATCGCACTGCTGTACCAACTAATTTGTTAGTTTAAAGTTCAATGTTAGCCGAAGCTCAGATATGTACATATGAGTGCATATCCATGTGCGTAATTCAACTATTGAAAAGATCTTGAAGACAACATAACACTTGAAATTCTTGACTGATTTCGAAATAGAATGCAAATATCAAATACTTATTAATGAAACTCGGTAAAGTGTTTGTATACATATATATATATATATATATATATATATATATATATATATATATATATATAATATATAAACATGCATATGTGTTTGGTTCTTAGAGATTCCAGCTAGCCATGACTTTTCATGTAATTTACATAAATTGGCGTAGGGATGCTAAATGCTTTTTTCCTTCCTATTAGTTCTATGGAAAATTGTGCGACACCAGACGACGCAAACTCATTGTTGATATTAGTAACAATTCAAAAAACGACATCAACAAAATTAGAAAAGTGAGGTGATGATGAGTCATCTACATACCTATATCCGTTTTCACATATCTTCCAAACTTAAAGATAATTGAATGTAGTTTGTTTGTGATCTTTTCCATTTGAAATCGGAGAATTCATAAAAAACATCTGGTGATTTATTCTCTCATCATTTCAAATGAAATCACATTGATAATTTTATTGAAAGGATATTTTTGTAGTGAAATCCATGAGCTGTTATTGAAGTAGGTCAGAGTAAACCTAGGAAGATACAATTAGAGTATGCTACAAATTTTCGACGGGCAAAACATAGAAAAGAAATGAAAAGAAAGTCCAGTTACTCAATACACTGTTCAGCCCTATTTTGGCTTGCTGAACGATCCCAAATGAAAGCAGATATTGCTACAGGAGTGAAAGGAGCAACTCTCAGTATTTCCATATCTATTGGATCATACATTAACATCAGACATGTTGTTAATTGCCTTTGTTTTTTTTTTTGTGTTTCTACAAAGTATTACGTCTCATGCCTTGTACACCTCGTTCTTAGCACAAACTCGACCAACTAGTCACTCCAACCCTCAAACCCTTCAAGTCAGTACCAGAAAACTATCAGGAATTCTTCTTATCGCATTCACCGAATATTTGAAACGATTTACCATCTTCTATTTTTCCGTCCAACTACAACGCTCAAATGTTGATTGGGAGCGTACATCGTCACTTCGTATTTACATACCGAACCCTTTCTTCATACCATTCCTTAATTTTCTAGCTGCCAAGACTAGAGCGTTCGACGTCTAGGCAGAAAGTCAAGGTTCGAATCAGATTTCGTACAGAAGCCATCCTGGCCAATTTATAGCAGTGCTCATCAAATTGTCTTATGATATATTGAAAAAGAAAGGTTAAAAAACACAACTTTTGCTTTCTCAAGGCGTTGGGCAATTCACACTACGATTTACGTGATTAACCTCACGTGAAAGGCTGATCTAAATATTTCTTATTTTAATAATATTTTTCTCTCTCATTTATTCTGTGCTATAAAATTTCACCTTAATAGACATATACCAAATAAATTAGGTATTATTGCCTCTAATACCTACTTATTGAATTGAGGAAAGCAATAGCACGAAATTATTATGAAGGTCTTGCAAATTATCATTTTTCCGTCATTTTCGTGCAAGAAAAAAATTGTTTCCTCCAATTTTTCCCTAATTATCCATTAATAATCGGATAGGCAATTAAAATACAATGATTTATAAAAATAGTGTGTTCGCATAATTTAATTATAATGTTAACACTAAATTACTATACATTAAATTAAAGGTTGCAGCAGATATAAGCTAATTATCAACTTGAAGATAGAAGCTAATTATCAACAATTATCAAACTCTGAATACGAAAAAAAATAAAAGAAAACAAATATCTGTACAGGAATGCTAAACAAAAACAAAAACTTTAAGTAACATCTTCTTCAGAATTAGAAGATAATTGATACAGTCAATTTATTAGTTTTGGCGGGAGGAATTAGTTTTAAATAATCTTTTAAGAGAAAAACAAATGTTGGATTTTTTTTTGTTATATTTCGATAGTTTCCACGCCAATCGTAGCATTTTAACAGAGCTGATTTTCAAAGGGAGCATATACACATGTTTATATCTCGAATGTCGTAACATAATCGAAAGAAATTTTAATTGTGCTTAATGCTTTGTTTGAAGAAAATTTAAAAAAATAACAGGAAAGATACTTTATGACATCATGCATAGTTAAAATCAACAACTCGTATACCGAACATCCGCAGGATCATGTAATTGTTTCGGTTAACGGAGGTGTCTGTTTATTAAAGAGGGAATAGTAGAGCTGGAGATGCATGCAACTAAGAAAACGCTCAGCTTAATATAGGTGCCTGGTTATGCGAGGTGTTCCATTTGATGTATGGTTTGTTAATAAAAATCTATGGCGAAACAGCCCAAGTTGGCTAAGGGTATTGAGGCAATGTTAGGTAATGTTACTCATTTATTAAAAACAGGCTAGTCACTCAGGTGCTCATTTAGAGCTGGCAAAACCATTGCTATAAATTACTTGTTCTAAGACAGCATCGAACTTGGTACTCGGTGCATAACAACGCAGACTACTAGAACACCTTTAGAACCAGAGCCATTGAAGTAGGTGATCGCCTTAATGCAGCAGCGAATAGCAGAGCGTTTGGTGCACGGTACTACGAAAATTGTTCACTACTTGAAGGTGCTCACTTAGCATAAGTGTCCGATGTGGGATATTTCACTGTATACTCAATTTCAGTCTTGCAAATTATCCACAATAATTATATTGTACTATGAAATAATTATATTGTATTATGAAGTCCTTGTGTCAATTAAATTCTTGAAATTTCTGTTTGGTACCATCGTTTTCTAATGCTTACTATCATGACATAAAGACTTGCGATGAACACAATTTTAAAATTACGTGTGATAATATTATCCATGCTTAGTTACTATTATTCTATTGCACTCTTTTATTGTGAACTCTAGTTCGGACGCTTGTACACTTGTAATTAAAATACAACAAACGAAAACCTGCGAATTAAAAGTTTTAGCAAGTCACTATGACGTGTATCCCTAAACACTTCTTAGTCAAGAGACAAATATTTCACTGATCATATCTGTTACACACAAATAAACCATGGAGAAAACTCAGACAATAAATAAACATTAAATTGTATCCAAACAACAAGTGAAAATGTTTGTTGACCAATCAAAATGCTATCCATACCTTGTTATGTAAATAGATATACGTATTATATATTTCTTATAGAATTCCTTAGCAGCTAAGATGATTTATCTTCCAAATATCCAAACGATTGCTGTCCCACTTTGTCGAACTAAAACACAAGCCTATAACCTATAACTCAATGCCCGAGCATGTGAAGACTTCTGCTCACTATATCAACCCACAAGAAAAGAGTATCTAGTGCTAGACGTTGAATATCTAGCTATTGATTAGAATAAATTAGGTAGAATTTGAAATGAAGATACTAAGAATTGGAAAAGTCAAAAAAAAACTTCAACAATCGCTCATTGCATCTGCATTAAATTTTATATTAAAATATTAAAACCCAAGTATCCCTTGCAGACCCCAAATGGAAATCGATGTATTGTAGAAAAACAATCGTCTACGCTTGATAGATAAATTACAAATTAATGATAATTTGTTCAAACAATGAATTGCATTTAAATCGTATTAAAAATCCGTACAAGGCTGCGTAACATTTGTTCGAAGGAAATTACAATTAAACCAAACTCAGGAAAAATTTCGTCACGATTGATGCGTGTGTGTGTGTACGCATCACTATCAAACGAATTCTAAGCAAAATTCAAATTTATGCTCAAAAAAGACATCGAACGTTTATTTAGAAACTAAACTGATATTCGTTTCCGTATAATTAACATGGAAAAACACTAATCTATTTTGTGAGTGTACGTACCGCAGTTTGAATAAGTTTTGCTGCCACCAATTCACCTGAGCGTTTGATTTGGATAGTCTACAAGTTTGTATGCAAGTTCTTACGATACCAAAAAAAATATTTTTATTTCCGATCTTTGAGCGAACAGTTGAAAGTTTTCAAATTAAAAACAAAACGAACTACCCGCCATCCAATAAATATTTAAATTTCAAAACACATTGTTTGCGATTAAGTACGTGAAAAATGAAATCGATGAAAATCTTTGTACGAAATTGGTCATTTAAAATTTCCCAGAATTTTTTTTGACTCCCTCTATACGGCGAACACGTCGTTTCCTTGCCGTTGTATATTGTAACCGTATTGCAAAAGGAAATAATTGGACACAATTTAGATATGCGTTTTGTAACTGCAATGGATAAAATAACGTCCTAGGCTGGACACGATCGTAACAGTTGAGGGAGACAAGCACTCGCGAATGTGTTTGCAGACTACCAGATTGAAATGGAATAGCCGACAGTTAACTGGTAAATGCACTTATCGAGAAGCAACAGGAATTTTTTTATAATAGTATAAATGAAGACGCAGAAAAGTAGCGACGACTACGACGACGACAACGACTACGATGCCTGGTATAGATTGGAAATTAAGTGCGAATGATTTTCGAGATGCTAGGCCGATCTAAAAGCTTAACACTGCCTAAACAGCAACCGACTGTCTCGTTAAATGTAATGGAGGTACGTACGTACGATATTACGGAGCGGTGTATAGCTTTCGTCATTTGCGCGACTTAAATCTTTTACATATGAAATTTTATTTGTCCGTCCGTCCGTTCGTCTGCGAGCACTGTCGCTTTTTTCTTCTACGATCGCTCTCTTTTTACCAATCGTACAACTATCATTCTGTATTCATCGCGCTTTCATGCCAACATAATTCCATTCCTAGGCGAGTTTGTCCATCATCAATCGATGCAAAAGATCGTGTAAAAAATAGCAAAAGAAAGTTTGCTGCTTGATTCAACTGTGTATAATAAGCAATAGTGGAAATCGGGCTCAAACCACTAGCTTCCACGATTCGGCTATGTTTACCGAAGAAGTTAGAAGGTTTTCACCCAAGAATATGCTTGCGTCATCATCGACTAAACCATCGATTCGATAGGCTTCCAACGTAGCACAGAACGATCGCAAAAGATAGTTTTGTATCTCTAAAACAGATAAGCAAAAAAAAATACATGGCAACCATTCTCTGAGAATATCCTATTGAACACAGATCCTGGAAAACCGTTCGCTGTGCGTTTCTCTTATAAATATTATAATATTTCAGAATATTGAAGGCATGTTATTAGACCACGGTTGCTTCAATTTTGTTCATTATTCAATAACAAAAACAATTTGCAATACCCACTAATGTGCTCGATAACATGAAGCAATTTACTCCTTAAATTGATTACGCTGGATCGATATTCATCTAGATATCTAACTAAAAACTATATTAGTTTTATATTACCATCCAAACGAATGCCAATTGTTACCCATTCTCCACTATGCATGTGAAAACGTTTAAAAAACAGTTTTCTCTGTTCATTTCATCTTCGTGAAAATTGGGAAGCTGTGATGAGTGTGGCTCGAATAGTTGCAAGACTAACTACAATCGATCATAGCTTTAGCATTAAGAGGCTACCACATATAGAGATGTTCGTCGAATGCTGAGCAATCATGTTTTGTCGAATTGCATGAGAAATTACGACGGCTGCTTGATGCGTTCACGTTGAGCCTTCGACTACCAGTATTTTTGTTTTCAATTAGGAGGTTTTTTTTCATTGCATACACGTTGAGTATGCTTTGTATCCTCTTGGGATGCAGAGAATCATATATAATACCTGCAGATACAAGATAATTTGTTCAGAATTGTTTAGACGATGACCAGCAGTGTACTAATTGATACGATAACCCATTAATGTTATCATTCAATGATGACTAATGAATATTTTAAATACATCTTCAAGAAGAAAATGCCAAAAAGGTCTATTAGTCAGTCAAAAATTGAGTTTTTGTTAGATTTAATACAGCAAAGCCACGACCCGAATTTCAGTAGAACAAATAAAAACCCGAATCCTACGACATTCACGTAAGCAACTTTCAATTGAAATAGACTCCCTCACGAGCCTCAAATACTAGTGCACGTCAAACTAATTTACCTCTGCGCTCACTACTCAACAGGATTCCTTGTCATCTTGCGAATCAAATGTTTTGACAGTAATGTTGAAGGACGGTGCTTCTGCCTTGAATCCGCCGTGCACAAACGAAATGATTCGACCAAAAAAACGTTGCTCGATTTCCCCCGAGTATAGTTTAATCGTACATCGCATATTTTCGTATTACATAATATATTGTTCCGGGATAAGTTGTGAGTTAATACGAGAAATTTCGGAAGATTATTCGATACGAGCACCAGCATTCTTGAGCCGTACGAAGATCGCTAATAGTAAATACTGTCCAATTACTGCGGATATACAGCATTTTCAGTTCAATTTAGGTATATTCCGAATCGAATCTGTTATTTTCTGACACAATCAATAGGTATGCCATCCTAGACTGGCTCGCCTTAGGCTTCTGTTCCGCCTTGCTGACCGGCCACTGCGTAGCAATCGACTAGCCACTTGACTATCTTCTATGTGTCGTTAATTTTTTTTCTTAGCTCATTTCCTTTCTTGTGTAATTCAAAGAAACGGTTTGTGATCGCGACTTTTCTAACCTGGAGAATCCCTATCCATAAATAATCGATTCAACTGATACGCTGAGCAAAAACAAGCAACTACAACACTAGATTATTATTCTATCACGTTTATATTAATACACATAATTAATAAATACTTCACATTGCATTTAATTCAATTTGCAACAAAAAAATACGTTTTCCATTCGAATATATATGTATATGTATGTCTTGTCTCTTCATTTAATTTACTGTAGCACTAATTTGGAAATATGTATGGTTATTTCGAAAATAATTTACAGTAATAACGTTTTCATGATAATCCATAAAATAGAATCTATAACTCCTAAAAATAGCTCTGAACCCATGAATTCATTCTCGTCTTCCATCCGCGGCGCTGTTTTGGGAAATTCAAATGAGAATCAACATAAGCTTGAATTTTTTTTTGTGTTTTTTTTTGATTTGCAACAATTTAAAAAAGCTTCTAAAGAATTTACGCATAGCATATGTTGGTTGTCGTCATTAATTTAAGGTGTTTCCGAATCGTCATCATGATCAAGCATTTTCTTAGTGACTGTTGTTGCTGTTAATAGTTGTTGTCCAGTGTTGGGCAGTTGATTTTCCGAAACCATAAATTCATCACAATTGTGTCGGGCTTTGCCTTTATCGAGATCCTTTTCAGTTGTATCGTTAGTGACGAACGTTGATGCGTCACTGTTGATCACTTCGTCGCGCTGTCGTTTAACATTCTCAAAGAAATCGATCCGCGACAAACGAATTGCTCGTACTATCATTTCGCTCTCGCTCATTTGTCGAACACCTGACGAGCGTCGAAAAGACAATTTAGGGTGTATATTATATATAGAATCGCTTGACCAATATACCTACCATCATTCGAGTATGATGATTCCAACAACGACTGATAAAATGATGATACGGGCATATTGGTTTGTGTAGCCTGTTTCGAAGTGCCCGGCAATCCCACATAATCGAACAGCAATTCTGATTGTTTTTGTCTTTTATCTGCGAAATTACTTTGCTCGCCGGAAAGTGTTGAAGATTTAAATTGCTTTATTCGCTTGTGAACGCACGTCTCAGTCATGGAATTTTCACACGGGCTATTTTGATGAATGGATAACGATTTAGAGATCAAAAGGACCATAGTAAAAAAATCATACCATTTGTTTGCCTCGCTCGTATCGCGATGACGCCGTTTATGACGACGTTTGTTATTGTTACTATTGCAATTATTATCTAGTGATGATCGTTTCCCAAACTTGAACTTCTTTAGAAGACTCAACTGCACATTATCCTTGTACAGTTCGGTTGTGCTGCTTGTGCTACTCATATCAGTGTCATCGCTATCATAGCAATCGGTATTCGAACCCAACTGATTCTCGTCGCGTTGTTTCCTTTCGGCTGATTGGACCGCGTCATTCGTCACGTTTGCTGTCAAGTCCGACACATGATACGCGGACATATCTTTTGAATTATTTCCGGCACAACTATCTATGTGGGTCGGCTTCACTGTAGACGACGACGTAATTGTCGATGAGAGGATTGTGCTGTTTGACGACGATGTCGTGGAAGTGGATTTCGTTACAGTTGTGGTGGTAGCCTTGCCTGATTGCATATTATCCCGACACCATTGCAAATACGACTCACGAGCGATTTGTTCCTCGATCACTTCGTTAGTGGCTTCCCAATCGGTGGTCTTCAATTTGTCTTCGAACATTGTCTAGGGATGTATGGCAATTGATACAGACAATCAACATAACTAGACATCATTGGCTTACCTGTTCGATTTGCAATTGTTCACTTAATCGTATTGCTTCTCTTGTTTGTGATTCGGGTTTATAGCCGGCCAGGCCGAGTCCAACGCCAACTGATGCATTGTATGGATCGATAATGGCGTTGTAGTGGGATCCGCGCTGATACGACAGCCGCAACGGGTCGTATCCATTGTTGCTTTGCTCCGAGTTAAAGATATTTGTGGGAGCTAAATACAAGTATAATACACAACAAGATTTTATCCAATTTGTACACACTAACTTGATTCATAGCAGTACAGCTCGACCGGGCGGTTATATATCTCAGACATGGCTTGTATTTCGATGTGATTTCCGTGCGAGTCTTTGTTGCGTTTCCTTTTCACATAACTACAAATGTCTTCGGTCACAAAATGGGCAAAATATTCGCGATTTTGATACTGGAAGCCATTAAAACATCTTCAATGCATGCTAGTTCAACCATCAAGCTCCTAACTTACAATGTAATCCATCGTTTGCTGTCGTATAACTTCATGCATTTCCTGATCGCCAAATATTTGCAAGGATATGGCACGAAACAGACATGCTCCATCCTCAACAATATCTTGAATGATGAAGCCCCTCTCGGACATGGCTTTGATGAATTGTTCGTCGCGATCTTGCCATTCCTCGGCCGTGAGAAGTGTTTCCTTCGGCGCAAGATGTTCGTCGCCGCTATTATAACCGGAAAATGTTTCCCGTTCCTCCGGAATGCCAAGCATCTCATTGGAAGCAGAGCCTGATTGCTGCGTGCTATTGATGTGCGTTGTATGGCCATGTTTCGGTGATTTGTTGGCAACACACGAGGAAGACGCGTGCGGACTATGGACTTGATGATATTGCGGGCTAGGACAATGTTTATCGCGCTGATCGCGTTTGTGGTGCTCCCGTTTGGCACGTAGACTGTTTGAACTGTGTGGGAAATAATGCTTAGCGAACTTGCGTGCACCTTTAATCAAAGCATCACCTTTTATGGGGACTACGTCTGAGACGGCTTACATCATCAAAAACATCACTTCGACGTTGCGGACTCTGTGCAGAAACGGAGGTTAGAACCGCAGCATCTTTACAAGTAGCATTTATTTACCTGGCCTTCAGACGATGTCTTGCCAACCAAAATACTTCGATGGTTCGTCCGAACGCTGCTCGGCTGTGTTTCTTGGCCATGTCCGTGATTCTCCTTCTTCTCGATTGCCTTTTGATTCACCAAGGGCTTGATAGTCATAGCGGCGTGCAATCGGTCGCGCTATTCACACCAGATTTTCCACCACGTTTACAAGCGCTGGCAGCTACATGGAACGTACAATGGAGCGCGAATTCGTCTGGTCTCACGGACCGAGCGAGCTTTCTATTTCCTCCGCCCCCGAATTGAAGTCCGTGTGCAGATGTATTTGCCCTTGCGCTTCAACACACCAGGAAGGGTTTATCGAAACAGCATCATTTTGACGTGCAACTAACTTTTAGAAATCACGTCACAATGTTCTCGATATCGAATTGGACCCCTCGTCCACAAAGCAAAGTGGCTATCTTTTTGTTGTTGTCGTCCCGTCGCCAGACTTGTACACCCTCGTGTTGTGTGTGTGTGTTTTTATTTGGATACCAAAACTGACAGCGACATTCGTTTGGGTATGTTTATAAGGTGGCTACGTAACTTTGAGCCGCTGTAAACATACAGTCAGCCTGTTGTGTATGTTGCATTAATAGCGCTAAAATTTATCGCAATGAATATGTTTACCGTAAATTGGGACAAATTCACCATTTCTTTTTTTCCTGCTCATCTTTTGCTTACTTAAAATGTTCAAAAATGCTTCAAACCCGTCTCAAACAATTAGTCTTGATCTCTAGTTTAAGAATATGCAAGGCTACTTGAAGAAGCTTTTTTTGCGTGAAAAACAATGTTGGACAAGTTACTTGGGAAGCGGGGTCTAAAAATTCCTCTGATTTCCATGTAAAGTGGGGTAACAATATACGAAACATCATTCACGTTGACTGAATGTTAATTTTTCTGCTAAATTTTTAATTTGATTACAACTCCTTGGTACGGCATTTATATTATTTTTCTTCGACATCAGCATTTCCGAAAACGTTATACTTATTCTACTAAATTGCTCTCTTTCCTGATGAAGTGGTGGTACTGGCTTTCTTTCTTTTCTGGATATTTACATTTCCCACAAAATATATTTTTTTACCTCTAAACTTCATTGTATTGCAGGTGAAAAATATTTTCTCTCATATCTCCCTAAATGCGGCCCTGATGACAGTTAATTCCAAATAACTTCACACTATTGATGTTTGCTTAATTACTGTCAGAATGTGACAGTTCAAATGACAATTCTCCGACGATTAAGCGTTACCTTCTATTATTTTCGAATTCCTTCACAATCTATATCAAAAATTTTGTGTAAACGTAGTAGTTTCATGGATAATTAATCATTTAAGTGTATAGAATCCTGTCTATGAATTTCGCTAGGCATATTATCATATTATAGTCACAATAAATCTTACATTGTAATCATGTTCAGTTGGATCGTAAGCCAAGTGTCTTATCTCGTCTATTCTTCCGGATTTTGGATAGTGCGATTTTTCATAATAGCTGCATTGTTCGCGAGCGAATGGATAAACAATCCTGATCTACCTTCCCAATATACATACGACTATATCATTGGTAATTTATTTAATTTGTACGCGCCGAGTGGCAAACCGAATATAAATATTACAGTTGGCGCTGGAACGGCTGGAAATACTATTCTTTCGGAAATGCCATCGAATGTAAATGTCCTTCTGGTAGAAGCTGGTGCAAAAACTAGCTTACGCTTTCTTGAAATTCCCATTATAACGCCAGCTCTTCAACGTTCTTCGTTAGATTGGTCTTATACAACTGAACCACAAAAACATGCTTGTGGTGCTATGAAAGGAAATAGATGTCGATTGGCAGCTGGTCGTGGCTTCGGGGGTTCTAATATTCTCAACAATATGATCTATCATAGAGGTGACAAAAACGATTATCGAGGATGGTTCAAAGATCCCCAGGAGTACAACTATGAACAAGATATTCGACCTCTGTTCAAGTAAGCACAGGATATCTTAAAAGCCTGCTCGTTTCTGAAATCATTTTTTAAATAATTGACTACTCGATTCACAATTGCAGCGAAATCGAAGATCAACTGTTGCCAGTTGAGCTTCAGCATCTCACAGAGCTTGGCCAGATCTTCTCTCGATTCGATGCAAGTGCGAAACATGCAGAAAACCTTTCATTTAAAACACCGCGAGTACTTCAAAGGGATGGTCACCGTATAAAACCTGACAATTATGATCACTTCGATCGAAAATCAGCGCGTCATGATCTACTTTTTGGTGCTCAAGCGACAAAACTATTGTTCAATGATCATATCAATCATATTTCCGGGCTCGAATTAAAAAAGAATAATCAAATCATCAAAGTATACGCTAAAAAAGGATACATTATCACCTCCGGTGCTATAGGCACGCCAAAACTGCTTCTTCATTCAGGGATCGGAAATTGTGAGGATCTCGAAAATGAATTTGTTGCCTGCCATTTAAATTTACCGAACGTAGGAAGAAACCTGCAGGATCACATGGCCACAGGTCTTGATCTCATAACTTTAAATACCACCTTAAATATAGGATTGAGAGATATCTTGCACCCCTTGAACATCTTCAATTTTTTCTTCAACGAAGGGAAATCTCAATGGTCAATGGTTGGATGTGAAGCTATAGGATTCCATAAATCTGTCCAAAACCACAAAGACAAACCCTTGTTGGGCTTCATGGTCTTACCAATGGGTATATCTACAGATGCAGGCGCTTGTATCCGCGAAAATTTAAATATTGATGATGCAACATGGAAAGACTACTTTCATCATCTGCAAAAAGATCAAATCATCTCAATTTTGCCTATTGTTTTGCAACCAAAAAGCCGAGGATATGTAATGATATCGTCAAGTGATGTTGACAAGCCTCCTATAGTTCATCCCCAATATTTATCACATCCTGATGACCTTCAAACTTTAGTTGATGGCATAAAAATCATCCAAGATGAATTGTTAAAACGTCCCGAACTAAAACGACTCAATGCACACTTGACGCAACGTCCTTTATCTGGGTGCGAACGTTTTCAATTGTTCTCGTCCAAATATTGGGAATGCTATGTCAAGCGGATGTCTTTTAGTATCTATCATTTGGGTGGAACATGTCGTATGGGAGATCCCAATGATCTGGATACGGTTGTAGATCGAAAGAATTTCCTTGTGAAAGGCATTAATAATCTATACATAGCTGATGCATCGATCATGCCAACCCTCCCGAGTGGCAACATGAATGCAGCGGTAGTCGTGATAGCGAAGCAATTTATGCGTACTCTATTTCGTCATGAAATTAATCAGAAGATTGTTGACATTGCTGATGAAGGCGAAGAAAATACTGAAGAATTGCCTGTAAATCAACGGAAAAGTATCTTAAGAGAAGATTTGTAAAGTGTCTACAGATAATTATTGTATGCTATTTAAATGGTTCCCAGCGAGTTTTGTGATTCGTTAAATATATATTGTGATATTTCAATTGAAGTTGAGTACAGTAGTTTTATTTCGTTTCGCCAGGTTTCTTCTTGTTATCAAAATTTTATATTAACATGTATAGAAATAATATTTCTTTTTGTTTACCCTTGAAATATATTTAAATGTATTTATATTGAGCATTTAAATGCGTTCATTTCAATTCCCGAAATCGCGCCAGCCTGTCGTCAGGGAAATTATTAAAAGAAAAACATTTTCAGGTGTGCACCTATGGTACCAATGCATTAAAGCTTTACGTTATGACAGAAAAGCAACATTTCGAAATACCTTGTTCACATAAAGCTCAGCAGAAGCCGTTTTAATGCACAATTCAATTGCAATTGCATGCAACTCTCATCATTATGATCAAAAAGGCACGACAACGAATATTGCGAACGAAAAGAAATAGATTGAAATGTATTGGCGGTTGAAATTAGCCTTTTTGTTTTGGTCACTATTGCATTAGTAATAAAGTCTGTTTGGCGTTTACAGTCTGCAACACTTAATTACAATTACTGATTTTAATTGACAATTTGTATATTATTATAGCGAACTTGAATAAGTTCTCGCTGTTTTCCGTGAAAATTAATGTCTTCTTTCAAAAATAGTAAAAAACACATCATTAAAAGTATAATCCACCGCTAACCACTACGTTCTTCCATCTTTCTGGTAGCTTACGAATAGCATGTCGAAAGAACGTCTCATCTGTTGAGGTTATCCATGAATCGACCCATATTTTCTGCATCTTCACAAGAATGGAAGTGCTTTTCATTGAAACAAGTAGTAATCGGAGAGCACAATGTCCGATGAATACTGCGAGTGAGGTAGGACTTCTCATTTGAGCGTTTCAAGCAAGTAGGTTTTGATCGATTTTGTAAGTGTTGTCGTACTACAAAATAACTTGTCGTGTCTCCTCTCGTATTGCTGTCATTTTCCCTTTAATTCACGGCTTAAATTGTAGTCAATTGCGATCTCTCTCTCTCGTTTCAGATAAATTTTCCAATATTTTATTGTTAAATGTTAATTTACTGTTATTTTTAAATACTAGTTTGCAGATATTTTATCGTACCATGAAAGTAAAGAAAGAAGAATTATATGTCCGCTATAATCAGGGACGCCCGTATAATCCCTGCACAACTGTGACACTCTTATCAATTCGTTGTGGAATCCATAAGAGCTAGGACATCTTAAATACATACAAGTATAATGTGATAGGAAGCTGTAAAAATCATATCAAAAGATCTGCTTGAAAACTTAAAATAAAACAATTTGTTTCCCACTGAGTGTAAGCCGTAAAATATCGTATAAGTTTCCATGGTTGACACGCATCGAAACTGTATATCGCGCAAGGGTATGTATTTCTAGTGCTGCTACCCTTCTTGTTCAATGAGCTAGCCTCGTTTGTTTAGCTGAACTAATGCATTTTATTCAGTTGAATGAACAGTTAGTTGTTTTTTTGCATTTCCTTTATAACCACTATACTTTCTAATGCGACAATGCTCAAGCTTTCAAAACTAGAAAAATAGGGGATTTTTGTATCTATTGTACTTAAAGGGGTGCTGTACTTGGGGTGCTTTTAACTTTTCCATTCCTATTTCGTAGCAATATGTAGCCTTCTCTCTGTGAGAGTGAAGAAAAGATACAATAGTGCGGAAAATACATATTGTTCGGAGAAGAGAAATTTCGTGAAAGAAATTTTAATTGGTTTTGTGAAAAGGTTTTTTTTTTGCTTAGCAATGTCTGCGCTCGTTTTTTGGGGATTCTCTAAATAGTTAATGTTCAAATAATATCCACGATTCGGTTACTAAAACGATGATAACTTAAATAGTTTGCCAAGTGCAAGGTGTTCCAATTAACTTTCGAATGGAATGCAAAACAATTACGTGGAATTAGCGTGAATTTTTCTTCTTCTGATTTTAGTTTAGTTTGTCAATCAGGAAATCGTTAAGAACAGTCCTTTAGTGCGATAAAATGTTAAATGATAACGGAATTTCGAAAGTATTTTTGAAATTTTGTGCGATATTTAGGTCGGTTCGTTTTTGTCTGAAATGAAAACTAAAATCTTAAGGACAGTTTATAATTGAAATAGGACAAACTAAAAAAATACTCGTGGCTAATATGTTTTTTTTATTACGGAACAATTTTATATTGTATGTGAGATTTAATTTAAAAATCGACGTGAAAAGATGTTGTTGAAAATAATCGACGATCGTCAGCACCACGTCCAAAACAATAAAAATATTTCGAGTAGCTGGAAGGACTTATTCATTTGTCCTTGGAAATATACAGTGCAACGCAATCCAGTCACGATTTTTCTATTGTCTAATCGAAATATTAAACGTAAACGTGTCACTCAATTTAATCCTTTACTGATGTTAAATACAATTGACAACAAGCTGGAAAATTCCACAATTTCACTATCGATTCCACAGCAATATGTTATATACTAGGCGAATTGGTGGTTATCAGTTTATTAGTTCTATGAATAACGCTCAACTACTTAACAAAAATTTCTGCAATTATTCAATTCTTTTAATAGTGTGCATGATGTTTTGGAAATTAGGACATTGCTCACATAGTTACAGGTAAAATTAAAACATATAAGAAAATGTACGTGAAAAATGGTTTGTGTGTGTAAATAAAAAAAGTTCCCATTGAAACAGTCCCCCCAAAAGTATGTTCGGTTGAACGTCTCTCGTTTTGTGTTGTTGTGAAAAATCAATTCAATTAAATTGCCCGCGTAGTCAAGTAACGTTTAAATGCGCAAACTGGGCATATGAAAGACGACAAATAACACTATAAAGTTTCATGTAGGTTTTAAGAGTTTACTTATCGTATCGTATCGATAATACTAATGGTCCAACATGAAAGGTCTAAAAAGTTACATGCGTGTTGCAGTTTTGAAATTTTTGTACATCAAGCTGTGTTGGCATTTATTTTACAAATTTTCAAAGCCAAAAAAAAACTATTATTTAAAACTAAGATCCTATTATTTACTTGTTTTCGACTCAAGCCTAATAATTAATTATTCTGATTCTGATTTCTTTAGATCTCATCCGATTCGATCTTATCACCGATCGCAGTAGTTCTTTCTACCTCTTTCTGATAGGACGGCAGTTTTTCGGGATGTGCCGATTTTATAACTACATTTGCTCTGAATACAAGTACCAGTGTACAGGGATAATTTTTCATGGTAGTCAGATTCGTCTAAGAAGCTTAAAGCGTTAAATGGTTGAAATGATCGTTTATTTTGAATATTTTAACGACAAAGAAACGCTTTCCCTCAAAACATTGTCACTTTTGGCTACTATGCTTGATTCCGTGATTTTAAAATAATTTTAAACCATGAAAAACTATGGTTGCCATCATTGAATATGTATTTAAACAAAAACGTATTAATAAATATTATATTTGCTAAATTTTTGACTATTCGAAGAACCTATAGTTATAAATAAAGAAATGGGTGCACATTCGGTTTGAAGACTAGTATCTTCTATCCTCTTCACGCAATTCCTTGCCAACCCTTTACAGAGCAGTATGCCCGCTTGGATCTGTTAATGGGGGGCAGCAACTGTATTCCCCGTTATTACCAATAGGCTTTCTCTGAGACGATACTTGCTTCAGACATAGCTGCTTTGATGCTGATGCGTCTTGAAGAAGGGACGCGTTGACTGATATTCGTTTGACTGGACGTCCACTTTCAGGGCTGATCTCTGCGCGTTTACTACTACCAACGGAACCTTAGTAGGTGAAATGTTCAGCCATTCGCTCGTTCGTGATTACTATTCTGATTTAACTCAGATACTCATTTACAGCTGTATGAACTGATATTTCGGCACGAAATCTCATTTTCGAAAACTGCTTTTCACCAAGTAGCCTCAAACCTGTTACCCAGTGCATTGGAAGCAAGCGCTTCAATTTCCAAGCCACTCAGGCTTCAGTAAACATGTCGTGATTTTGTGTGAATTAAAAGAATTGAAACAATGCACTCTTCTCGAAAAAAAAAGTTAAAGAAACAACATTTTCAACTGCCATTTTCCTGAGAGACTGACTGACTGGTGGGGATGTTTGTGCATATTGAGGGTTTTCTAAAACATAAACATAAATGTTTTTTTTTCATGATTAGACTATAGATCGTAGACCGTTTGAAGTAGGGTATGTTTTATATATATATATATATATATATATATATATATATATATATATATATATATATATATATATATATACCTGTATATATTTTGTAGAAATAACACAGAAAGTGCTGAACTCGTTTCAAATTTTGAATCAAGTTTATCGCTACCGGACATTTTACCGATACCATCAAAACAATATGATAAAAATCGAGCGCCAAAACTTCTTGGACAGCCAACAGTAGTTTATTTTCATGTGACCGTACTATCATTGGATTCAATCAACGAAGAGTCAATGGTAAAACTGTTTTTGAAACAAACAAACAACACTAACACCAATTGCCTTACAGACATACGTCACGGATATTTTTTTAGCTCAAAGTTGGCGAGATCCTAGATTACGTCTTCCTGAAAATATGAGTGAAGAGTATCGAATACTTGATGTTGATTGGTTGCACAGCATATGGCGACCGGATTGCTTTTTTAAAAATGCTAAAAAAGTAACATTTCATGAAATGAGTATTCCAAACCATTATCTATGGTTATATCATGATAAAACGTTATTATATATGTCCAAGTAAGTAAATGGATTGTTTTTTTTTGTGAAAAAAAACACAACCATTTTTCCACTCATTTGAGAATACATCTGAACTGTTCGCCAATAAAATAGTTGTGTTTTAGACTCATGCATTCCGCACCTCCATTGAAAATACATAAAAAATGTAGAATATATTAAACTCTATATTATTTTTGAAGGGAATATGTTGAATGAGAAGGGTTTTTTATTCTTATTATTTAGATTGACATTGGTACTATCATGCGCAATGAAATTTGAATCATATCCGCATGATACACAAATTTGTTCTATGATGATTGAAAGTTGTGAGTATTGTTTAATCAACATATATTTCGAGTCTGGAAAATTAATTCCTATTTAATAATAATAATAATTTTTAAATGCTTAAAAATATTTAACTGAACATCATTCAAATTCACAGAATCGGCTTGATTGCTGTTTCCAAATATTTCCAAACTCTCTACTAGAGTCTGAAAAATAACTATGTTACTAAACTGTTTTTATTTCATAGTGGAATAGTGTAGTTTGATATAGTGACTGATTCATTATCGCTTGCGTACATAGTTTTATTTAGCAATGATATGATTTCATTGTCATTCATCTTACTGTCTTTCTACTACCATTTTCACGTCTTGGTAAAACTGGCCTGCTTATTCATAAAGCAGACTTGGTCCTCAAGACGCACTAAGCAACTCTTCCTTTTCTTGTGTGATAATCCAGCACTTTCCAGAAGATGGATGCAAATTCTATGCTTCCCTTTTCTGGAGGGCATTACGAAGGTATCCGGAATCCAGTACCCGTGATACAAGCGACAGCTTCCTGCGTACTTAAAAAAAAGAATGTCAAATTTTCACTGCGATTGATGATTTCAAGCACTTGGAAGTTGTTATAGCTCACATATATGCGAGTTAATTAAATTTTAACATAGATTTCAATTCTTACTGCTTGGCTGCGCAACATTGTATATAATGCTCAAAAATTAACAAGCATTTAAAAAAACACCCAAATGGTGATTGTTGTTTAATATATTTTTGCATGATAATCACTACAAACAATTTTATTTTATTAAATATGTCCAATTTTTTGTCGTTTCTTTGCATGCTCAACAATATTTCGGAAACACATCACATCATTTATTGCATTTAAATATTGTGTGTAATAACAACATTATTTGTCATTTTTATGTAATTTATTGCAATCATCACACACAAAACATCGAAACAATTACAATTAAATACGCGTAAAAATCAAATTTATTCGATTCATTGGTTTTCGAAAAACAAAATCAACAAACATCAAATCAAATCAAATGGATAAATTAGTATCACATACTGTACAAGATTTAGTATTTATTTGGAATATGACTGATCCATTAGTTGTTAATTCTGAAATAGAACTGCCGCAGTTGGATATATCGAACAATTATACAACAGATTGCACGATCGAATACTCAACTGGTAGGCGATTTTTTTAAGGAATTATATCTGTGGTTCAATTGTGTATATATATAGTGGTGGAAGATATAATAAGAATAAAAATTTTGCTTTTGAATTTACTTAATTTAGTGCCGAAATAATTTTATGTTGAATTATGTTATTATTCATTATCCACGTCCACGTGTCCATATCATTTTCGCCATTTTCTTGAAGAATTTCATATGGGTCGGTACAGACTCTTTGGTAATTTTTAAGAGGTTGTTTTTAACACAGTTATTTTGATTCGACATAGATTAGTTCCTGGGTTTAACGTACTTTCTCCGAAATTAATCATTAAAACACGGCCCTCTTAAGCCACGGGTTACGACTGGCTCGCACCAAAGCCCCTATAAACGTACTAGTCAGTAGCTCATAACTTATGTTATGAGTACTGCTTTTCCGAGTATGGATATCAGATCTTATCCAGAGCTTGCCTCGACTCGTTCTTAATCCTTGGTTCGGATTCGGACCTATCAGCACCCTTGCCGCTATTTGGAAAGCGGTACCCCTGTCGTAAATGCAACAGCACGCCAATGCACCACGATACAAAAGGGTTGCCGAATAACTCCAGTTCCAAACTGTATTAGAAATGAAAGTACCCGCTTTTGGGTGTCGACCACAGCCCCCAAGTTTCAACCTCCACAGGTTCCTCACCGACACCGGCAGGGCCAATCACTGGGGCCTCGGATCCCTTGGTATCAGTATACCCGTGGTGATGGTTCAAGGAAGTACAAGCATCACCTCCACCAATTGAGCCCCATTGCAAAGCTCCGGATTGATCGCCGTATTCTAGGACTTATCATCATTTAAACATATGCCACCCTATTTTTCGTCACACCTTTACTTCAGCATCCTGTTGTAAGGAGGTTGTTCTGAGGATCGATCAGAATCCCTCCTACTTTATACTGGCTTGGGACAGTTCTCCTAAGGGAAGCGAAGTTTTTGATTCGAGACAGCTATCTACAGCCCAAGATACACGTCATTAGCCATTCACAGCTTATTAGTGTACTTAATATACTTAAAGCATCTGAAAATATCCCGCAGGACTTTACTAGGAGTAGGCTGCCTCCTTTTCCCATGCGATTTCAGTCTTCTATGCGACATCGCATTCATATAGAATGTACTCTAAAATTTCCACTTTGATGTGGCAGAGTCTGCGGAGCTCCTCGATGGCAGTTGAATGAATAGGCAATTATCCGTTCAAAGATTCGTCGTACTTCTTATATGCTTTGTGAATTTCACACCACCTTCAATATACGGCGAGGAATGAGAGTTTCGATTGTCTAGGAACACTGGCTTTCACGCTTATAAGATGCTTCTTTGATGGGCAACTACCCGTTAGAATGCTCGTTAGCAATCTTCCACCCCCCCTTTTTAAAGGCTGAAAATACCCCCCTTTTTAAAGGCTGAAAATATCCTCTTACACTGGATTTTTAAGAATGAATAAGAGAGAGCTTGAATTGGTCCAAGACCAGGCAGACGTGCTACCTTTATTTTAATCAAATTCCCTTTCATTCCTGTGCCCTGTTTTAATCTTGAGTTCAGCAGTAAACCAAGCGGAGGATAATTTTTTCAGCTCATATGACTGTGGCATATATACATTACATTATATCTTAGTTCAATGAACCCTACACTGCCTTGCACAGATATCGTTTTACTTCGTCTCAGTACGCTTTAAAAAAAGAGCATAAATCAAAATTTGTTTAAACAATAGAAACAACAAATGCGAAAATTTCTATTGCGTTCGTTCTTATTATATTCTCCAGCACTATAGATATACATTTATGTACATATAGAATATTCTTTCTATTCATAATAGAGAAATTCATTATCATTTAGTTTTATTGCCATTTAATAATTGCCGCTTTGTGTTTATGTTGCACCCAAAAGAATAAAAGCTTGAATGTATTATACAATCAAATGCATAATGCAATAACTCGCCCACACAAAACCAAATGAATCTGTTTAGTTTATCGCAAATCACTCAGTGAAATCAAAATTGTCGATATTTTTGGTATCGTAGGTTTGATGATGCTTATTCTAAGAAAAAAGACTTTAAGTTTGCACATATTTTAGGTTTTTTTTATCGAAATAACTGTAAAGGACCTTCCTAATTTGTATGATGGATCAGAGATGTTATGAATCTCAACTTGTTAGGAGACTAGCGCTGATGGAGAAAGATAATATTCATCCTTAAACAACGTTGTGTTTAGAAATTTTATTCGCTGAATTTCTGCTTTAAAATTCAAATGCCGTCATCACCATCGGCTAGGCTAATTTATAAACGGTAGTATTTACACATATTCTTGTTAAATATTTAGCAACTCATTCGTAAGTGCATCATAGCTGCAGTTAGAGTAGCATTGCATCAAAATAATGGAATTAGTAGCTGCTCAAATCGTATACGTATGTTTGCTCAATGTTTTATTTAGAGCATTGCAAACAAAATACTGACAAACTTTATCTTTCCTTTACAACAACCACACCAAAAACGCAGGAAATTTTACATGTTTAGCAGTTGTCTTTAATTTAAGACGTCGTCTAGGCTACCATCTATTTCATACGTACATACCATCCGCTCTGATTGTTGTTATGTCGTGGATATCGTTTTGGATTAAACCGGAAGCGATACCAGCACGTGTAACATTGGGCGTGACATCGCTGTTAACACTAGCCACACAAAATACACAATCTCAACAATCTTTACCGCCTGTTTCATATGTGAAAGCCATTGATGTGTGGATGTCGTCCTGTTCGGTTTTTGTATTTCTTTCACTGATGGAATTTGCAGTGGTTAATAATTATATGGGACCGATTGCGACAAAAGCTATGAAAGGATATTCTGATGAGGATTTGGCGGAAGCTGACGATTTAAAGGTTTGCTACAAATTAGATTCATTGTTCAATATTTAGGGACTGTAATCTATATATTGCCTTCATAGATGTTCCTCATCAACTTAGATTTGAAGCACTAGCATCTTATTTTGTCCAAAGCAAGCTAGAACTTGAATTGGAGAAAATTCAACAAGGATCATGATACTAAAAATTGTCTACTGAAGACATACATATGTAGTCCCTTGGTTTGTGCTTTTGTTGTATACATGCTATCCTTGCTGTAGCCCCTGTTGTGTAGTCTTGCTTTTCGACTACCATTCAAATGAGCACGCCTATACTAAGTATCTTTTATTTCTTCCAGAATGCCGATCATCATCGTGCATCAGTGATAGTTCCGCAATATGATACATTTTGTCATGGTCGCGAAACAGCACTGTATATCGATAAATTTTCAAGATTCTTTTTTCCATTTTCGTTTTTCATTTTGAACATTGTCTACTGGTCAACATTTTTATAAGATAGTTTTATTAAAAATCAACCGTTTCGTTGCTGAGCCACAGTTTCCACACAAAAATTCAACTGGAATACAACAAGAGTTGCATAAACGAACCTAACGTACCTAAGTAGGTACTAACATCGCAAAACAACAACTGTAAAGTGAAAATACAAATATGTAAGGCTCGGAAAATTAAATATTGTATAAAAAAGTTAGAATTTTCCGAACATAGTAACCGGAAAGTAAACTTACAAATAGTTTTCTATAGAGAAAACGTATGTCAACTAGAAACAAAAATCTGTAGAAAAAATAGGAAATTACAAAAAACTTGCGTCCACACTTGTGAATAAAACATAAAAATTACGTATGAACAGCAAAACAATTCAATTTTTTCATATATATGTATATGTACATATATGTTTCCATAAAACTTCGCTTCAACTTTATTTAGATATCGTTGCCAAATAATATCTAGATTTTATAAATGGCATTTTTGTTACTATCGCGTTGTAGAAACGATCTCGAATTTTCAATTGCACTTCAGCTTCACACATTTTGTATTTCTCCTGTATATAACCCATACCAATGTTATAGCCTAGACTAGGACTTGGACAGCCACTTGTAACATATCCAACATTTTTATTTTTGACAAAAATTTCAGCTCCACCTCTAGCTGGTGGACCAGATAGCAGACGAAATCCTACACGACGCTTATCTACACCAGAATTCAATTGTTGGTTGATTAATTTAGCTCCAGGATAGTTTTCTTCTACACGGCGTCTTTTTGCTGAAAGAAAAATTAAACTCTAGATTAGACTATTATCGGTATTTTATTATCAACAGGCAGTGGTAAGAATGCCGACTGGAATAGTGACGACTGCCCTATGCCCTATTCATCACGAGTTGGTGATTTCAAAGGTACGAGGCAATGCCAGCGAGATCAATCGTTTCCGTATGTAAATTCAAGCTAACGTTCGTAACGTTTTTTAGTGAAACTGATTAACCGTGACCACAAGTAGATCGTCTTTTTCAGCACGCATCCACTGAGTGGTGAATTCGGTCACCATTTGGATAGTATCCAATATTTATCGTGTTGATATTTGTCATCTGGACGAGTTTGAGGTTTGTGCCTAGCCTTTGACTATTCCCGTTGCGTCGAATATCTAATATTTTAAACCTTAAGTTTTGGTAACTGATCAAGTGACTGAATGATCTTTAGTTCCAGTATCTCTGTTGCTCCCGTTGTTGGCACAGGCGCCACCTAAACTTATCTCTGAACAATCGCACTTACTCCTACATCTAGACAATTCCAAATAAACAATAATATCTACGAATTCAATGATGTAACTTCCACCTCTGCTCTACGGGATTCCATGGATTGGTTTCATATTTGTAACGATAGAAAATAAGGTACTGAGAACCCCACGAAACTAAACATACATATGCTTTTTAAAATAATTTACCTATAAGCCAGTTCAAGCCAGCTTCCACTGGTGTTGTGTTTTGATCTATATCAGACCCATAAAGACAAAGTCCTGCTTCGAGACTGCAAAATGAAAGCTTTCGAACAAAAAACGAAGAAAAAACCTAATTTCAAAACCATACCGCAACGAATCTCTGGCTCCTAGTCCAGCTAACTTCATATCCACTTCATTTGTTGCCAATATTGCTTCACAAATCTCTTCAACGCGATCCGAAGGAATAGATATTTCAACACCATCTTCACCAGTATATCCGCATCGAGTTATTCTACATCCTAAGATTCCAAGGATTTCAGTCTCGACAGTGGTCATGAAATAAAGCCGATTCAGATCGTACTTGGGAATCAAAGCTTGAACTAGTGCAACAGCTTTAGGTCCTTGAACGGCCAGTAAAGATCTTTCTTCAATTGAAAGAAATTCAACCGATACATCTTTTCCGTTTGCTTTGAAATGTCTCTACGATTACGTTCCAACGAATAAAGTGATATGACAGTAATGTATGTTAATACTTACCACAGCATCTTCTATAATCTCTGTATCCTGTGCACGCATGGCTGCATTTGAAACTACATATAAAATATCCGATGATATCTTGTTGACAATTAGATCATCATATATTCCACCCTTATTGGTGGTGAATACTGTCAATGTTCCTGAGTTTTGTTTTAATCCTTGCACATCAGCCGGACAAAGTGTTTCAAAGCATTCGATGCAATCCTTTCCTATTTATATGAAATGAAAACAAATTACAATAGATCAAGTCGAATCCCATTTATGAAGCATTTAATATCTGTAGATACAACAGTATTGATAGATTGGAGAGAGAACATATTGGTTTGAACTGTTGCAACTGAAATGATTTATTCCTTAGACAATAATATCTTATTTAAGATCTGAAGTAGATACAGACTGATTCGATTCAATTAAACATTTTAGAAAAATTGATGACAACACACTTTAAGTGACCTTCTTAACGGATTTATTTGCGAAAATATAACTATTACCTCGTATGTAAGTTTGTAGCATATGAGATACATCGAAAATTGATGCACATTTTCTTGTATGCATATGTGAAGCGGAAATCGATAAATCATTGTATTGCACAGGTAATTCAAAGCCGGCAAAATTCACTACTTTTCCACGATTTTTCACATGAAAATCATAAAGTGCTGTCTTTTGCGGCGAAGATTCACTCGAGTATTTACGACAAACAATTTTTCTACATTTGCCACTTGTTAGAAAACTAACATATCTGTTGATATTACAAGACGACAACATTTTTAACATAACTTGCAAATTTTTACTACTTATTTTATAGTTTCACTTGATTCAATTTGCCCGTCGAATTCTAGTCAAGTTTAAGTTGTGTTACACGTTAGTTTCAGATTTGGTAAAAACCACACACAGTTAACAACAATATGATGACTTATTTCAGCTGCTAGTTCATAACGTTCTTCTTTTGTTCATAAGTGGATAGATTTTGCTGATCCAATAGATAAGTTGAAGTAGCTTAAATGATGTTCATATCAAAAAATAATATTTAAAAATAAATTGCCAGTTATAGATAAGACAGGTCAACTGTCTTATCTATACAGTTCGAAAGTCTTGACCCACTTCTTATCATGAGTTTAAGGCGGGAGCTACTGTTGCAGCCATACATTTATTCATATTTATAATTAAATTGTGGCGTTTCAATAATAGTCCGTTCCAATTATATCACGGAAATGAAATATTATTATATTTAAGATCTATCTATTTTTGATAATAAGCAGTCATCACTTATTTTATAGTATAGATAGAATTTTATACATCCATTTTTATTAACAAGAAATAGCTAGTCATTGTATAATTTAATTGTGACTAAACCACCGATGGTCTATTGCGTGCGAAAATAATAATAATAATAATCGTGGTTAGGTCTCTTCTCGGCGCAAATAACTCCATTCTTGTTAGATTATCTAACAAATGAAAAGAGAAATTGTGCGAAACGGTTTGGTTGAAGGCTCTACATGAGACAATTCTGATATGGTTTTTGTGTTCAATTGTCGTTAAATGATTGTTCAACAAGCCTGAATTTTTATCTGAATCTGTGATTTTGACGTCTAAGTATTCTAATTCATCTCCAGATGTTTTTATTGTGTTTTTTTCCTTTCTTTCCTCAGACATTATGTACTATATTCGAAAATTGGGGCGGATTACTGGACTCTCAAGTTTTTTTAGTATAATATTTCTGTTTTGTATTTTGTGGCAATAGTTTTTGTTGTCTTTTAAGCTCTGTTGTTACATTGTAATTTTGAAACCTTTTTCTAGCAATTTAAATCTTCTCAGGTTCATGGTGTCCAATGCTGGTTTTGTCTTGGATTATTATCCAGCCTTCAAATCTTATTTTCGTTGTTAGAAACAGACATCACTTTTTCAATTATTGGTGTTGGGTTCGGTTTCGTATAATAATTATAAATGAATGTCTTATGGGAGTTGTGCTTAACCTTTAAGTATGGACGTGGAGTCTCAGAGGCTCCGCGCGGTTCGCAACTTCTTTGTTTCGCACACTCCCCCCCCCCGCTCCGTGCACCCGTGCGCGTCAGTAGCTTTTCTTTTAGTAGCCAAATAGACAGTGACGGAGGAGATTGGGTCGCTGGATGCATAGCACGTGAGTAATAATCAGTTTTAGATTTTTGTTATGGAAAATGGCGGAAAGTAGTAAAGCGAGTTGCTCTAGTTCAAAACAGCCTCAGAGATACGACTAGATGATTCATCTTTCGAAGAAGAATTGAATTATATATTGTTGGTTTTCGGATCAGTTAGACGATGATCAACTATTGCTTGAATTTTGGGTAAAGATATGGTTACTGAAGATGTCCAAAAACCACCAGTCAGTCAAGGAACCAGAAAAGCATGTAGAATATGTCCCGCGAAGAAGTACCGAATGACCACTTATGTTTGTGTGAAGTGCAGCAAGCCTGTGTGCCTGTAATGTTCTCGTCCTTTGTGCGCTGACCGCCAGTAATTTACATATATTATGACCGCTGCCAGAATTTTTATTTGTGTTGCTGGAAGGAGCTTTTATGTTTTTTTACGTTCGTATATTAAATTAGTAGATAAAGAATTTTTTTTGTTTCTAGTACATTTAGACTTTTAATGTGTCAAAATGATAAGTCTGAAAAAGTGCTATGCTAGTAGATTTTCCATATTCTGTATAATTATAGTAAAGAAAATTGATTACAAATACTTTTTTTTCTTATTAAAGACCTATATTTAGATATAGATAGGGTTTTGCCGCCGTTCAGAATCTGTTTCTAGAAAAAAATTGTATGTTATATAGTAGCCTGAGAGACCACGTCCGCACTAGTGTTAAATATATTTGACATCCATACTTAAAGGTTAAGCTTCCACGCATCTGCGGCATCGTTTGGGATTTAGAGATCTCAGTTATTTCATCGAAATCCTCCGCCGACTAGCAACCCCACACAGAAAAACGGGTTTTCCCGGCCCTGGCCGGTATAAGTGGCTGCGTCATCCGAGATTCGCACCAGCCTAGAATGATTTTGTCAGCAATGTACACTGTCTGCAAAAACCAAATTCAGCAGGTTTTGTGGCAACTGTCGTGTCGTCGAATTTGGTCTGTTCATATTAAAGAGCCGTCATTTTCGAGAGGTGTATACGAAACGTTTCCCCGTTACAATCCGTTCAATTTCGGCTAAAAAGCGCGTGAATAAAGTATCGCCGTGTGACAATCGTACGGTTCAAGACACGATTGCAGTTCGTGGCAAATAATTGAGGATTCCCTCAAGGGCGAAACACATAAGTCGCGAGAGTCATTGCTCTTTTTGTGTCGACTGTCTCGCGTTCATCCATACGTCAAAGAAGCACCCAGCAGTTCGTTGTGCTAATTTTTGGCTAAAGCTACGCTACCAGTCTAGAAACGTTACGTTCGCAAAGTGTTCTACCGTGGTTACGGAACGACAACGCCGCGAAGGTAAATCATCACACAATTGTGTGCATTGCGTGGTGAAGTGGTAGACGTATTCCCAACCGAGTTTGAGGTTTGGCGAGGAGCGTTCTGCATCGTTTGTAACAACACAAACAGCATCGTTCGGGACGTTATCAAACCAGTTGGGCTGCGCTCTTGAAGAACTGCTACTCCAACTGCCCAGTTTACTGCTAATCTTATCTTTCCTGTAGGGAATTGAGCGAATCAATATAGGACGCGGAGGTTTGCCTGGTAGCGTCAACTATAACTCCTTTCAATACACGTCTGAGCTATATATCAATCGGTGTCAGGTAGTAATTTGGTTCGCTGTCTTAAGTACGGATAAGATGACTGAAGCTGGGCATCAAAATAATGCCTTGGTATCGCGAGTGGCTACTTTTCACTCGCAACGCAAACGTCATGTTGGGCCACCATATTGGATGTTTTTTAGTCTAGCATTAAATAAGAAGGGAAGGAGGAGCTGTCAAACCAGTCGCTCATCAGCCTCTCGTACGGATTCGGATCGTGACTTGTACGCGTAGTCGATTTTCTTGTCACTATCGACGGATTTAGCATTAATTACAGTGTGCATATAAACAAAGATCTGTTTGTTGCTAATTTGTGCTAAAAGGAAACGTCAAAATGTGCTTATTTGAAGCGTTGTATTATGTTGGCATTCAATAATACATTCTGATCGTATACGATCAACAGATACCACGATTTCAAATCATATAATACAAATTTGAATTTAAGGTGTCCAATAACTTGATACACCCTACTGTAATTATATCGAATTCCAAGTCACACTGACATTTCGCTGTCAAATTTCCGTTGGCAGCTCCGTATGCAGGTACATGTGCTCCGTGTGTGCGAAAGAGAGTTTTACAATTGCATTCAAGGAACAGGAGGCACGTTCTGTATAGCACCTGCACAAATACCACAGGTCGGAACTTTATATTCCTAAGAAAATATCCTCAGGATTCATTTGGATTAATGAAGGAAACTAATTCAATATTCAAATCAACATAACTTTCCCGAATTTCCGATATTTTCAAAGAAAATATATAAATTTTGTGTCTCTCTCATCTGTCATTGGTGGTGTCGCGCGGTGCCGTCATTCTTCATACAAAAGAGTTGGACGACGACTATTGTGAGAAAGGAGTTTAAATGTTCGATAAATCAAGACTGTAAACGAAAGCTAGAAATGTCTTCAGAGAGTTGCTGTGCGTCCTATTAAAAGTGTTGGTTACACGGCTTGTATACCAAATTCTGTATAGCGTCTTTTTTTCGGCGATGAGCCGCAAATAGATGCCTATTTAATCTGCCATAATTTTGAGTGCGTTCTACGGAGTAGCGTCAATTCTTTTGGATAGTTGCTCGGTCATATAACCAATCAGGGAATAATATCAGTTAATGGTATGCATGTGTGATTTTTCACAAAATTCTACATTAGAAATTTACAGTGTTTATAATAAAAATTTGTGGTTAATCCTGAAGCAGTTTCTGTCACAACAATTGATTGGCCAGTGTAAGGATTATGCTCGTGCCTGTTGAGCAAAACTATATCTTGTATCCGAGGTGGAGCCACTCAGTGTCGGTTCATCATCACCTGTGTGGTGTGTACGATTTGATGGAACAAATTCCAACTCACGTTTTAAATGGGCAACCAATCTATTCCCGATTCTAATTCACTTTGGAAGACAGCATTCCAGCTTTCGTTTCAAGCTGTGAAGGTTCTATAAGCGCCAAATTTCTCATGTTCTTCCCGATCAGGAAGTTGACTGCATTGGATCAAACAAAATTCAAAAACTCATTTACAATAATCATAGGTAATAGGATACGAATTTAAAAAAAAACTTTAGTAATATTCCAACGGATTCTTGATCTGCCTCGATGTCGTACTTACTGGGACCTCCATATGAAGCATTTTTTGGTATTCTTCATTTTCCGCACGTGTCCAGTTCATCTGAAGCCACCTTGGTTATTATCCGATGATTCTGTCAGCGTACGCCTGAAGCTTATTTTCTAATGTTTTCGTCGATATTTTGTAGGAATACGTTCATAACACTGATATGCCTTTGTAGTTATCACAGCAAAATTCGCCTCTCATTTTATAGATTGGACAGATTTACGCCATTCCTCTGATATCATCTCGTCTGTCCTAACTTCCATGATCAATTCGTGCAAAAGATCTGTTAGGCAGATATCGCGGCCCATCGGGAAATTCTGCAAGAATGGCATTAATCCCAGGATATCGAAATGTTAGCGATTCTCTCCGGCTCCGAAATTCTGCTGATTTTATTTGGTTGGAGTTAAGCGATGCGATATATAGATTTTCTCCTGACTAAGGAGTGGTTAGAATCACGACCGAACATTCATAATATCTAATGTTTGACCTGGTTCTTACAATGTTCGCGTCAATTAGCTCAATCTCGTCACTCTGCAAAAGCAGATAAAACCACCAATATATTCGTAACAGTTCGCCAGCGTCCTCTACACACAGCCCAGCTTTAATCATATTTACTTTATACTTAACAAATCATCATGCATCATCGAACGTCTTCTTCTTAATTCTGTAGTTGAACGAAAAATCATTGAAAAAGGATACACTCTCGTCTCTACGCTAATACATCAACATTTTTTAAAAAATGACCGATTCATTGAAATTTGGACCAGAATGGCTTCGTAACATGTCCAGTGATAATTCTGGTAGTAATGTTGGATCAAGCGGTGGAAGTGGATCAAATAGTATCGGGTCAGGCACAAGCACATCATTGGCGACATCATTTGTTTTGCCGCGCTTTCAACAGGCCGAATATCGTTATGGTCGCGAGGAGATGTTATCGCTATGTGAGAAAGATATGAAACTACCTGAAATATTACCCAATTTTAAAAAGTTGTATGTCGAAAAGGAACAATTACCGCTTGCATTGTCGCCAAGTACAGAAGATGAAGGTGTTTATCAGTTTCCAGTGAGTTTCTGAATTTTCAATTAGATAATAGAATTTTCGCGATAGGTTGATGGATGCCTTTATGGTCGGAACATGAACATATATATATATATATTTATATATATATATATATATATATATATATATATATATATATATATATATATATATATATATATTCAGATTAACACTTTTTTATACAGTGCAGTGTTTATTGTTACAAAATGGATGAATATTATAAACATTTTTAAACCAGGTTTACGCTTGGTTTGCGACAATATTCTCAACGCGTTCAGTGGGCACGTAGTTTGGAAACTATTTAAAGGTTTCTGGCATCAGTATTTTCGAAATTATGGTTTGTTGTTAGTGCTATCCGCGCTTCTTGAAACAGTGATGGCTAAGTCGTCATCTCCTTGTCTCAGAGCTGATATGAGTCGATTAGAAAACATTGAAAAATAGGGGATAACCAATTGCAACTAGCCATAAATGCGCATATGTTTAACAAATCCATAAACTGTGAGAAAATATGTAGCAATAACAATAAACCTCAGACCACTCACGATCACTCACTCATGGTACAATATTCCTTGATTGCACGTCAGAAAAGACAAGGAGTCGACGACTGAATTTTAAATAATTTCTTCGCGTGAATGTTGATCTTCGCACCAGGTGCACCTTTACAAGGAAAGTTAAGTAGTTTAGTTATTATTTTTTCGTTAATAACAATCAGTATCGTTGCTGGTCATAATTTGTGCTAGTCTTGAGTCGAAATTATTCAAGACTTTTTCTTTACTTTGATTGGTCACGATGATTGCCATACCTAGCAGAATTTACATTTAGCAACAGCACTAGCCTATCACCTACCATGTAAACGTGATTGCGAACTGATGTGTCAGCATGACGCCAAGGCATTTAAACTTTAAGTTGTTGCACTGTATAACCGATTGCATCCACGGTAAAGCCGCCACTAGTAACTATTAAACCGAATTGGATTTAATTCAAATTCGACCGTACAGACTTGCATCCCTAAACGAATTGATTCTCTGTAATTTTTCATTATTAATATTAAACGAAGTATATTGTTTCGCCCCCAAAACTATATAAATAGCAACGTGCTTGGCCATTGCGAAGTGCTATCAGTTTAGCTCCACCGCCACGTTTAGGTCGTGGTGGTTCAGTGGATCGTGGGCGAGGTCGCCCACGTATGTGTACCTCGATTTCCTTTCCGGCACGACCACCATTCGATGAGAATCTACGTGTCGCCGGACGGGTAAGATATCTGTGGATCTAAAATTTTCGTCAGTCGAGCTTACACAAATGTAATGTTCGTTTCCATATGAAGGGTGCCGATCGAAGTTGGCCCGAGAGAAATGGAGGTAATGATATTGGTGGTTCTGGAGATTGGAATGGTTCGCCGTCGTCCAGTCCGCGTAAAGAATACAGTGCACATGGACGTACCGCAGGAATGGAGAATTGGCGCAGAAATCGGGTTGAAGACGAATCTGGAGATGGGTGGCGATCATCTAATCACTCTTCAGGAGGTGGTGGTTCATATAGATGGTGTAAGTTGATGGTGGTGTAATGCAAACGATACGATATTGTTTCATGTGTTTCGGGTGTAAACGTTTCAGCACGCTCAACTAGTTGGAGGGAAGAGGAACCGTCAAATCCTTTCATTAATAATAGCAGTGGAGGTGCTGGCGGCTTAAATAGCGGCGGTATGGTTCCAATAACAAGATCATTAAGCAGTTCGGCTAGCATGGGACACAGCTCGTCTGGTGGAGGTGGCAGTATAGATCGGATTAGTTCACATACATCGAACGGATCAGTCTATAAGGCGCTTCCAACTGCGAGTAATTCGCATGAGCTAGACAACGCAGGCAGCGAAAGTGGACCAAGAATTCGAAATGATAAGAGTAGTAACGTTGGCAATGAAAACTCAATCTCACAATCATCCAAAGCAAATATGATTTGGGACCAAGAGGACATCCCCGAATGGGCAATGGAAAATACTGCGGACGGTGGAGGTAGTTTTGATGCAAGTGGTGCATTTCATGTACCAGATGACGAAGATGATAGTGACGGTGAAGAGGAAGAAGTGCAGTCAAGTGAACACACAATTGATTCAAGTAGACGATCAACAAACGGACAAAAAAATTTGCCGTTGAAAAATCGATCGGATAAAATGCGAGAATCGAAAAAGAATGTTTCATCGGGGCTAGCTAACGACACGGAGGAACACGCTTTAAACGTGTCTTCGAACGTTAGAAACATGAGCGGCGTTCAAACTAGTAGCACCCCCAATGAACCAAAAATACCGCAGTCTCAAATGGAATCTTCTCATCCGATAATTAAGACGGAACCAGCGCTATTGACGGGCGAGCATACTCATAAGGACCTTGGTCAACTGCCTCAGAAAGAAGCGCCGCACATTGTCACGATGGCTTCTAATAATGTAGGTATTCTGATGCAGGCAATACTGCAGCCTACCGCTGATCAGATTACACCTAAGAATCACAGTTCCGATATAGCTGACCGGATGCAAGAAGTCGCTGATGATATGGTTGAAAAATTAATTATGGAAGACGAGATAACGGCAACATCAACTGCTGGCAATGCTTCTAGTCAAGTGTCTCTAATGAAATCCACTGTAACATCTAGCTCGCCAACCGGAGTAGCAAATCCATTGCTTCAGCGGCCCATTCAAGTTCATAGTCATCCAATTGTCGTCCCACCGCCGCAACCACCTCCAACTTCCAGCAACGACATGTGGTACTATCGTGATCCTCAAAATAAGATTCAAGGACCATTCACAGGAACAGAAATGGCCGAGTGGTATCGTTCGGATTACTTTGACGAAAATCTATTCGTACGGCGTGTGTGCGATTCTCGTTTCGCCACTTTAGGCGAGCTAGTGAAAATGTGCGGCAATTCAATGCCATTTTTGTCGTCGCATTTGATACCACCCCTACAAATGACACCTGTCATGCCGCTTGGTAATCAAACGAGCACCGTTGTGCCTCCTGGACCACCTCCTATAAATATACCACAGTCCAAGTCCATTAGTATTGTAAATCCGTTGTTGAACACAAACGACATGGCTGCGTCGTTGAATTTACAGCTTCAGTATCTTCAAAAAGAATATCTGATCCGGCAACAAAATCTCATTCTTAGCAAACTGTCGGCATCCGAACAATTTGCTATTCTAAGTCCGGAACGACAACAGCAAATCATTCAACAGCAAATGACGCAAGTATCGTTGCCGGACAATATCGTCAATTTACCGGCATTTATAAATTTCTTGCACGGTGGCGTTACCCCGTCCGCTTTTTCGATGCAGCAAATAATACCCGCTAACAATAATAATGGTAGTGTTACGAAGGCTGATTTGAATCAAATAAAAATTACTCCACACAATGCTTTTGTGGGTGGCGGCGGTCCGCCGGAACTTCCAGTCATACCAACTATACACAACATCATGCAAAATGCAAATACCGCTCCTCCAATGCCACCACCACCGCATACGTTGCATCAGAATATATCTGTTAATGCTGATGATCCAATGAAAGCATTTCTTCGACATATCCAACAAGCTAAAACAATGCCACAAACTGTCGGGAATGTTTATCCTCAAAATGTTGTGCCTAGTCTTCAACAAATGCCCTGGCTAAGTGCTAGCAATCCTACAACAATTGGTGTTGGTCCAGTTGGCATGTGGGACTTTGATCCGATGGTAAATAAAATCCATGCCGGCATGAAACCGGAAATGAAAACTGAACAACAAATTCTTGAAGAACAGCGACAGCAACAGCAGCAACAACAACTGCAAATGCAAGCTGAAACCAAGCTACCAATTGATACGCTCCAATGCAGTAATTCAGATGCCACGCCTGTTGTTAAACAGTCCATTCTGATACCGAATCAAGTAAAAACTCAGTTACTACAACCAAATGAACAACATCAACTACTGCAACAAAGAGAGCAACAACCACGTGGCTCTAAAAAGTCTGAAGAAAAATCAAAAGCAAGTAGCGAAGACGCTTTGAAGCCGAGCAAAGCTGATGAATCCAAAAAGCTGAGCAAAAGTGTGAAATTGGATCGAAAGGAGCCGACCAAACTGCAAAAGCCGATTGATGAGGATCGCAAGCGTGAGGTAGCCGAGGAACGTAAAAAACAGAAAGAAGAAAAAAAGAAGCAACTTGTGGAGGAAGAAAAGAAGCGTCAACAGCATCTGCAAGAAGAGGAGAAGCGTCGTCAAATGCTCGAAGAGAAAAAACGTCAAGAAGAAATCGATCGTCATCGTCGCGCTAAAATGCTTGAAAATGCTCCAGCGAAAACTCAGAAAGCCAGTCCAGAATCGTCAAGATCGTCCTTGGCACCGTGGTCAAATCCAAGCGTGCCAACTGGTGCGAATCAGGCTGCAAGTCTAGCTGAAATCCAAAAGGCTGAACGCGAACGTCGAACTGAAGAGCGCCTGGAACTTATGAATCAGCGGAAAATCCAACAAATTGAGATGCTTTCCAAGATAGAGCCAACTCTTACGTGGAATGCGCCTCCGATTAGTGTGAAATCACTAGCGGAAATACAAGCGGAGGAGCATAAAAATCAACAGCAGGTAGTATACGAGCATAACGTGACAACTGTTGTTCCACGGAGAAAAAAGGATGATGTGTTGGTAGCACAACCGTCAATTTATGTTGTGCCTGGTCCGAATGTTGTATCGACTAGTGCACCTGCTCAAGCTGCAAGTATCGCTTCGATTTGGTCATCATGGAATGGAAAATCTGCATGGACGAGCACAAGTAATGCCGGATTCTGGGAGGAACCGGCTAAAATTCCATCAAATACTGGCAGTGCTGCGTCCGCCAACAATTCCAAACAAACGAGCTCATCTTCTGCATCGACAGGTAGTAGCGGTGGCAATCGTTTACTTAGTAAAAGTCAAACTTTTTCAAGTATCCAATCATCTTACAAGAATAACCAAAATTCGACTGGAACGGGTGGTAGTGGTGGTGACAGTAAATCTATTAGCAACGCCAAATCAATAAAAGCAGCCCCTATCAAAACCGGTAAATCTTCGTCCGTTAATCTATCAGGCGGTCAGAATAGTTCTAATAAAAAGGATGATGCTCGCAATGAATTCACCAGCTGGTGTATTAAAGCGCTATCTGTAATGAAAAGCAGCGTTGACGGTGAGTTGGAATCAGGGTGTTGTTTATTTTTTGGAACGAATTTAGAATTGGAAACAATAATTTCAGTTCCGACATTCATTCAATTCCTGCAAGATATCGAGTCTCCATATGAAGTCAAGGATTATATTCGAATATACTTAGGTACGAAACCCTTTCGCACACTTGTTAGAATTTCAATTATTTGAATTTCATCTGTTCGTCCAGGCGAGACTAAAGACTGCACTGAATTCGCCAAGCAATTTTTGGAACGTCGTAGCAAATATAAAAATCAACAACGTGCACAAAATGCACATATCGATGATATGTGCTCGCCTGCCCCAGCTATTAATCCGTCATCAAACGATTTTCAAGAAGTAAAGGTAATTTGAGTCGCAACCCGTATATAACATTGAATATTGCTTAAAAAAGAGGACACAATCATTCCGATTGAAGGCCATAATCCTGGCCTGTTCCATATGAACTTTGTTATTGCTGGTTTCGATGATAATATATTCCCATTGATACATGATCACATGCCGCTTCTTTTCTCCTCGGCTCCGATTATTCTAGGGCAAAAGCAAGAAAGTGAAAAAAAGCAAAATGACTAGATTAGACGCTCGTATCCTAGGATTCTCTGTTACAGCCGCTCAAGATCGTATTAATGTTGGCGATCGCGATTATGGTGACACAGCGTAGATTTAATGTGTGCAGCTCCAAGCTCAATCTTCAAGATAATACTTAGTTTTTGTTTCCTTTTGTTTTAATGGGGGGTAGTTTTTACAGCTGAATTCATATCAAATGCCTAAATTAATTTGAAACTATGCATGCGGATTGATCGAGAAAAATGGGAAAAAGGATCTAGTCCATTAATTATAGAGAAATTACAAAAATATTATTGAAGAGATTCTTTTCGTTAACATTACGAATCATATAATAAGTTTAAAGTTCGCGTTGAATTATTTACGCAAAAATAAAAACAGAAAAAAAATCCCACAATTTTTATTTAGAAAGATATATGTGTGTCAACATAATGGACGCCTGTCTGTACTTATCCAAATTATTACACGCCCATTGAGTGATCGGATGTTAACTAGTTTGTTATTTGTTACAAAACGCACACATCAACTCAGAAATAAACATACAAATACCGAAAAAAATCAGTTATGACTGCTCATTTTTATGTTAATCTCAAAATTAGATTGAAATCTTCAAAAAAATAATGAAATCGGGCTTCAGCTGTAAAGCTCACTCTCTCTTTATCCCTCTTTCTGAAGCTAATGTTATAAATTTGCCATATTTGCTAAAGAATACTTTAATGGAAATTGCTGTAGGATAAATTTAAAAAAACATCCACACGAACAACAACAATGACGGAAGTATAAGTATAGATGATATTCTTCCGAACGATATTATTTTCTCTCTCTCTTTCCATAACTGTTGTTGATATATCACTGTCTATTCGAATGTGTTTGAATGAAAAAATAATAATTTTTTTTTCTGAAATTTTGTTTCACTTTCCAATTTTTTTTTTTTGCTTTTAGGATTACGTTTTACACAATTTTCTATATGTGTTTTATATATATGAAAATGTTTCATGGTTTGTTGATAAGAACTATCAAAAATGATTGAAGAGCCCTATTTTACAATGAAATTGTACAATGTAAATAAATATATATATAAATATCTAGCAGTAAGCTACAATGAATTTAATGTGTACGTCATTATATTTGTAAGTAAGCAAAAAAATGAAGAAGAAAACTACATAAAGAATGTATCAAATCATGGCAAATATCTTGTTTGAGAAAAGTTGGTTTATTTTTTTGTCTCGCAATCAATCCTCTCTTTCTCCCCGGTATTAGTCTTTTGTTTGCAGATGATGTTCATTGTCCGGTCATTCGGAATATTGATGAAAACAATGTGTGTGCAGTTTTAAAGAAACAAAGAAAGAAATAGCTACAATTGTCTACCACTATTGATTTTGTTTTTTTTAACTATTATTTATTATATTTCATTTTTTACTACGAATTGAATAACATATATGAAATAAAATATGAGCGATAGATCTATTTTTCATTACATCTTTATTTTGTTGTGGATTTGCTCGTATTTTTATCATTAATATGAAATAGCTATTATTGTTACAATCAAATGTGCCTAAATATCACTAATAAAATATTGAAAAGAACCAAATACGATTTTTACAATTATGAATTCCACCTGCAAGTTTAGGTAATATAGTAAAGAATACTGTCCAATCGGGCATTCCTTTCGACAAATTTTGTTGTAGTTGAAGGTTGGAAGACGAGGACGAAACCTTTATTCTCTGTGTGAATGTCCAACACAGAGGAAGAATGCACATTTTTGGGGGTATCTCATCCTGGGAAGGCTCCCTGAAACAATATTAGCCGCTTGGGGGGTTCATAGGAGAATTAAAATAATTCTTAGCATCCGCGAACTTTAGTATCGTCACTGTGCACAGGTTATTAATTTCATAAGATTCTGAAATCAGCCAACGTCCCGACATTGAGACGGAGTTCCCAGGTGTGTATATGTAGTAGAAAGAGGTGAGATGGGTCCGCCACTCATGCTCGTATCGATAGCAGTCCATACCAAGCCCTTTGGATTGGAGGTTTGTTAGTTTTGCTCTCCTGGAAACTCAAATAATATCTGCACCAAGAAAAATGTTTTTTAAGTAGAAAAATAGCTTGTGTCTATTTCGTTTCTACGAAAAAAAAATTCTTCTACAGTAAAAATATTTTTTGTGGGGAAATAATGTTTTCTATCCCAATGAAAATATTATTTAAATAAGGAAAAATTAATGTCTGAATCGAACTTAATATTTCCAGCTCTAAAAACAAATTCCGGAACTCCAAAAAACTGTAGACTTTGAAAAAAAATTGGCTCCAGAAAAAATATTGTTTTGACGGAAAAACTTGAAAGAATCTGTAGAATAAATTTTTTCCGCTAAATGTGTATTTTCTGGTATTATTTGTTCCAGAAAAAAATTGAGTTGAGTTTGAGTTAGTTCTCTTCGAATAAAGGGGCTAGTAAGTGAACAGACTCAGTTGAAAATCAAGCATTTGAATTGTTTCGAAATTTCAATATCGTATGACGGAATGCGCGGTTTAACCTATTTTTTCTAAATTCCATTTCGCGTCTTTCCTACCGACACAGTGTTTGCAACCAATTTAAAATCGCTGACGAAATATAAATTTTTAGCTTACAATTTGACTGTCATCATAAAATTCCTAATGGAATCAAGCTCTCTAGGAATTTAATCAAGCTTTTTTTCGAAATGAAAAGTTCCCATTAATTGTCAATTTTCGAAAATCGAATCAAAAACGTAACTGTTCGTTTTGAAAAACTGGTTATGTGAAACTACCGGTCGCCTGTCACTATTTGTTCTAGTAGACGCGTGTGCATGTTTGAAGTTTTATGGAGTTTTATTTCAAGTTTTGTCTATTTATTCTGTTTTTCCTTCATTTCAATGAGGTGCGTTATATAAAATCTGTATTACATTGAACCTGGATACTGAAAATCGTCTAATCAATGTAGCGTGGATTTGCTTTTACTAAAAATGGCAAAGAGCAACGTGGTGGTGAAAATAATTTGCAGTTATCGAATACAACAAATGCGGAGGTGCTTCCGCATTATCTGAAAATGGCTATGGAAGATTCTATGATATTCTTATTTCTTCTCAACGTGGAGAATCAGTTAGAAGTTCATGTAATCAACAGCACACTTAGCAATGATTCTTGCCAAATTGAAGGACTTGAAAGCACACCGGATGTAATAAGTACTGCAGTAAGTTTATTTTATACTTTCTCGTTACATAATCAACGGTAGTAAATTATTATCCTGGCTTATTATTGGGACATAATTTTTGATTACAAATAAACCAGCCTTATTGGCCTACCGACGACCTTGTGAATTGCGGCCGGATTGACTTCAATGTGCTATCCGTACCATGTTAACTTTGTACAAGCAAATGTAAATCATCCTATACTATTTTTTCGGCATGTACAACGTGATGCGATTCGTTGATTTCATCGTGAACTCTGACGATAGCCTTCAGTTGGGACAATCGATACCAGCAAGTACCACTGCCGGTAACGGTATCACTCCCAGCGCAATCGCTTATTGTCCGAAGATATATTAATTGGGAGATGGGTCGTTTCGAACGTTTTTTGTGTGTCCAAAATCAAAAAAAAAGGTTGACTCCAGCCAGAGGTTCGACATTTTTTTCACCGTACATGACGCATCATTTTGTGGCATTTGTTGATCATTGTTTGTTTTCCAGGTCATATATGATAAAGAAAAATATATCCTCGCAATTGGTTATCGCAAGCACATTCAACTAATGGCAGTCCAAATAAAACAAATTGATTCTGCTAAACGTTATTGTGGTCGCGCGGAAAAACTGCAGAAACTTGAATTCGATAATGATGTTAGGAATATATTAACTTTTAAAGCACATGTTGCAGACCATGAAACATCACACATGATAGTTTCTCTTGAATCTCCAATAGGCAATAATAAAATTGTGTAAGTTGTTGCCGAGATTTTAACGCTTAAACATTTTGAGGTATGAATTCCAATCGAAATTTTAGTCTTTTACGCTGGATTAACTTCGGGTTTCATGAAACGGAAGAAGTTATTTTCGAAAGTGTAATTAAAGTATCCGTTTTGACTCTGAAGACTTGTCGGGGTGCTTTAATTTTGCTAACAAAATCGCATTCATCACTCAAGAAAACTGTAAGTATGATTTTGTAATTGATGTGCACGCGATTATTAATTTTCAAATTTCAGGACTCGATTTGGGTTTATCAAATTGACTCATTAGGAAAATTGGGACTTAAACAACATTTGTATATGAATTACACTCTCTTCGAACCATTTATGTTAAATTGTGACCACTATAACTTTTTGGTTTGTAACAAATCAAAGAACGTTAATTCGTGCTCCGTGTTTACGAGTTTGGCGAAACATATTGAATTTTTTGAGGAAAGAAGAATTCGAATCGATGGAAATCCAAGACTTGCTTATGCGAAAAATATTGTTGTTATGTGGAACTTTAGAGGGCAGTCTAAAATGCATGCTTTCTTTGATCATCGGCTCACGAATCCTATGCCAATCAATGCAAATAATCGGATTATGAAGGATGTAGGAGAGATGTATGTACGGAAAGCGACCGATAATAAATTCGTGATCGTTTACATAGACCCGAAAATCTTTATTGTAGAAGCTAGACATTTAAATTTAACAATAGAAAATCAAAATTTGTTGGCTGGTATGTGTTAATTCCTTATTCATATTTTTTTCCAATGGACTTTATGCTATGCTCTCATCGCAATGAAATTAGTTGCTTCTGGATTGATTTGTGAATCAGGCTGTCACGTTCTCATCGTGCTACCAAAACTAGAGCAAAATTTAATGTTCATAAATTTTGCTCCGTATTTGACGAAAGTAAATTAAATTTATTTGTAGTGCAGCGTGTGACAAAATGAGGAAGTGTCTATCGTAAACATTAACTTCATCATCAAATGTACTAACTTTCGAACGACTTGCAATAGTTAAAACTATCATCAGCTAATTTTATGTTCACAATGAACAAGATTTCATTCATTATTTATTTGAGATGAAGTTGTTAATCATGATTTACTTCAAATACACCAATGGCAACTTGATTTTAAACTAGATTCGATTCGAAATCAAATTAATGACTACAGTTAAGCTACTTTCTTGCAATGAGAACATAGCTGTTTGAAATACTAGAGCACTTCTACTAATTGCTGTGTTCGTTATCTCTGACTTCGCTCCTGTTTCAACATAATTACAGGTCCTGCCGATTCATTTGAAAATATAACTAAAAGAATCTTTAGAAGGATATACTCTCGTAAAATTCTTCTAGACAAAATTGCGACATTGGCAAATCAGACAGGCAATGCAATAGAATACCTGAACTTGAATAGAACCTGCATTGAAAATGGCATCGTAAAAAAAGTAAATGTTAGCAACAAAGCCATATCTCTACCTAGTGGAATGCATGAACATGTCGTACGTTTAGGACAAGAGGCCCAAAAGAACTTGATTCGAGTGTTGAACATTGAAAAACATAGTACAATTAAAAAGTTGCGCGTAAAAAATTTGATTTACAATGGATCTCTGTATTTTGGTAGGCATTTCATCATTATTCACTTGCCTGTGCTATTAGTTTCTTTACTTCTATCCTCATAGATCACAATAGTAAGGATTCCAATAGACTGATTTTAAATTCAAGTAAAGTTGTGGTTCTAAAAGAAGTCCACACCGGACGACTAATAACTTGGCAAAAGCCCAAAGTGGCCAGTACTCATCGATTTCGTGACGATTATTCGCCAATAGTTAAAATTTTCCAAAATATTAAAGTTCAAAAGGTGATGCTGCAACAAATTAACGACATAAACTATCCCAAATTGTATGCGGATATATTTCTAAGAAATCGCGATAGCGACATCAATGGATCTTTAGTATTTCGCTCGAAAAAAACCGCGGAAAGTGTTTATTGTCAAGATTTGAGCGCTAAAACTTTAAACCAGCAAAGTATTAACGATTTCTTTACATTAAAAAACGATCAAAAGATCAAAAGCAACATCTTGGTATCTAAATTTTTGGTGTCCAATATATCCGTCAGCAGTGTTAATGGAATGAACATAGGAGAGATTGCATTAGTTGGAACAAACAACATATTGAAATGTAAGTTGCATGCACTTATTGCAATCTCACGTGCCGTTCTGGGTTTGTTTGGAATTTAAATTAGGAGATTTCAGACTTTTAAATTAGCTATACACTATATTTTTAGTTATTTACTAGACTATACTACTATTTAATTGTTTATCCTAGCATTTTTTTCTCTATCTATTTTACTCTATATGTACACTATTTACTACGTCCAATGTCTGCCATTTATCCGATACTGTAACGCTTTCGTTCAGTAATCACATTCTTACTCGGGCTACCTTATCGCAGGCTGCCGAACGAACGCAATAAATGTTCAAAAAAAATCATGACTTATAAATGAACTTGTATATTATTGACTACGTTTCTCTCATAGGTTTTATGTCTCATTTTCGTGTTTAAACACTATGGCGTTGAATATCTTACGACAATATTTACTTTACAGCTCCGATTCTAATACATAATTTCACAATTGCCGGTGACCTAGCATTGTCCTCGACGAACGAAGCAGACTTTGCCGATCATCTTCGAACAGTCAAGAAGTTGAATTCATTTTCACAAATATATAATGAAGAGGTTCGAATAAAAGGACGACTAATCTTGCAAAATCTGTTCACGGCAACTAGGGCTCAAAAGTATTTTCCACGGTACAGGGATCTCGCTTCACACTTAATACGCTTAGCGGATCTTAGTCAAATGTTTTGGATGAAAAGAATTAGCCAGGTAAAAAAAAGTAGTCAAATCCGGATGTAGTGTTAATATGAATATCATTTTAGAATATTTACACGCCCGTTCAATTTGCTATACCTGTTGAGTTTGGGTGGCTCGAAACGGAATTCCTTAATGATAAGATGGTAGCCAACTATCTGTTACGATCAGGCAATTTGAGATTGTTATCATCCTTTTCTATGCAATCGATGATTATAACTGGTCACTTCAATTCTGAAATTGACTTCACGCGTGCAAATGATGATTTGATTAGTATTGAACAGTTAAATGCGAACTTAATTCGACAAAATTTTGAGTCTGTCGAAATGTTGGGCAGGAAAAATTTCAGTCGTGTACTGAAGACAACACGCTTATTTTCGAGAAATGTAAATTCCATTTTAAATGAAGATCTGGTGCGGATGTCGCTTGTGCATGATTGGATTCACCTAATTGGTTCGAAACGAATGAACAATTTAATTGTTAAAGACAAGTTTACAGTCGCTCTTCGCATGGATGTTGAATTGTTTAATATGCAAAATATGTCGAAATTTTTTAATTTAGCAGTTCAGAAAGAATCAATCAGTTTAAAAACTCTACAATTTATGAACACCGTGAAAATGGTTAATGTAAGCGTTGACTCCATGAATCGGCTAAGCATTCCTGGTAACGATTTTCACTCGCTGTCACCTTTAAGAACCATACTTATTAAATCGGATGTAGTCTTCCTTCGAAATTTAAGTGTGAAAAAACTGAATAGTATCATTTGGAACGAATTCTTTGCAAATCTCAAATTGAAAACAGATGAAGTATTGCAGGTTGGAGGTATCAAATCATTTTTAAAACGTGTGGACATTAATAAAGCTCTAAACTTTGATGCGGTGAATAATATTAACCAAGTCAAAATGTTTCACAATACGTTAAGACGCTCGGGTAGCCAAACGATCAGTCGCTTGTGGAAGTTTCATTACTTCAACGTTAACAATTTAACCTCAGCAGGAAGAATCGATGGTATCGAAGCAACTCATTTGCTAGGATCCAATTCAAACACGAAAATTGTCGGACGTTTGAAAATCATGTCAGTTAGGTTGCAAGGAAATCTACTTGGTTTGATTGATAGTGAATCGACGGTAACTAGATCAATGCACAATCTTCGCCATATTAACAGTGCGAATTGGTCTGAAATCCACATACGATATCATGCCGAATGGCAGAACGAGCAGAAAGGACCAATGTCCAAGTTTCAGCTGATACGAAACTATGCAATGCAATCTGTTACATCACAAACTATCCAAGGAACCGTGCGGTTCAAATTTCCGCCTAAATTCATGATCGCTTTGTTAAGCCATCATTTGGGTGGTGTTGATTTGGGAAGCATCGCTGTTGACTACCTCGGTCGAAATAGTAACTCTTTGCACGTTGCCGTTATTAGTGGATTGAAATACTTTGAAACTTCACTGGAAATTCGTGCAAGTATTCCGTTGGCAAAGGTGGTTGATGTTGAAGTGATCAATCATGTCGATATTCTCTCTTTGAACCAAAGTCTTGTTCGGCGGCTCCCAAGTGAATTTCACCAAATCTTTGGTAAGAAAATTTTCTCAGTCCATCTTACCGTAAAGAATTTAATGGTTGAAGGTCTTGTTAACACCGTCCTTCCCACACATCTGGTTTTCATGAACAAAACGTATCTAATCGAAGCTCCACTGGTCCAATTTGCTCACTCCAAAATCACTATGCATACAACGAGCATTGGTCGAATCAACCAGATCGAATTGAACGCATTTGTCGATAAAAGGGTCCGAATTAAAGGTGACCGTCAGATTATCAATGGATCGCTTACATTTGACCGGCTATGGACAAACAATGCAGTATTCTCGTACATCAATAGATGCGCTTTGAAGCGGGTCGTCTTGAAGAAGTTCAACCACCATCAAATTGTTAACGGTCCGAAAACTTTTTTGAAACCGTTGAACATCATTGGTCCTAGTTCAATGGTTACCGCAAACGGTATCGATCTGATCGACAAATACAACACAAGTATGTTTTCCAATCAGTACCACAAACTAAAGCGTGTTGAGATCTTTGGTGATGGTGAAACAATCTTCCAGCAAGGACTCTACATATCCGGCGACCATTATGTCGATATTGTTTCGGAGCTTCGAACAAACAATCGGAATTTAAAGATGCTTCTGAAAGTTGCACAGGCAAGAGTCAGTAAGAAACAGATAGTGACTAATCATTCGCGTCGATTTTTGTATCTAGAATACGAAAAGAATCCCCGAAACTATCTAAATGTTTCATTGGCTGACGACTATCCATCCGTTCGTAATAGCTGTACAAATCGTTGCAAAATGCCTTCGTTTGACAGAAAAAGGATGCGCACCATATCATCAATACCCAGCGATTACCACAAGCTTCAAGTCTACGTGGAAAACAATTGCTGCAAAAATAGCAGTTCATTCGAAATAAGCTTTAATCAAAGACGGATGTCCTTCAACTATTCGAGACCCATTGACCATTTGTGGACTTTTACTGCAGGCCAACCAAACAGAATCTATGTAATGGTTGAACTCGCAAAAGGTCCTAACAACAAAACTGTGATCTTGCTACGAGTAGATTCGCTAAGCATGAATGCGTCTTCAGTTCAAGAGATTATCCTTTCGGACACTGGACCACCGATTATATCATCGCAGCTGTATGAAACGTCCTCTGGACTCTTCTTTTTTCCTGGAATAGACAAGCTTCGCGTCTTTCAGTTCGATTCAAATCTGGAATCATTTAAGGAATCATTTAGACGCGAACTCCGCTGGAATCGTGGAAGCATTGTTCCTATCGACGCAGCAGATACTCTTTATCAAACTATTGTTGCGAATAGAGGCGACCGGAAATTGTTTGTGTACAACGGAAATTCATCTGCAACTAATCAAATCCTTTATGTCCCTCGGCCGCTAGAAAGCTTTGTCACCTTCCATGATTCTCAAACCGGGGAAAATGCTCTGGCGATCTTCAGTCTGGACAGTTCGTTCTATTTGTATTTGTATTATTCCAGTGTTGAAGGGTGGATTTACGAGACTCAAGGACTGTGCAGCAATACAACGGGCGTGGTTCTTCGGCAAACGGACTTTGGATCGTCATTGCAGCTAATGGACCTTCTGATCGCCACGGAACCAGAAGAATTGTCCCTCCCACCGTTTTCAATGAGGTATTTTGCACAAAAAAGTGGCAGGTGGCCTTAATTGTTAATTTCTTGAATAAAGTTTACATTGTTCTAGGAGTAAGTAGTTAATTTAAATCAGAAAATTGTAATAAATAAATTCGTTCTGTTACAACTTTAAACTTGCGTTTAAAATAAATAAATTTCACAACATCCTACACTATTCATCGGAAATTCGCTTTCAAAACCTAGGAGCGATTTCTGGTACACAATTTGAAAATCCCTACAATTTAGTAAAGTCGTTGCCCCTTTTCCTTTTTCACTGTAGATTTAATCGTGCCTTGCGGTTTTAGTGTCAAAATATGATATCCTCTATCCAATCACGCATTCCATTAAATAATTTCAAACAGTGTTAAAATGGAAGATACTAATCGTGCCGCTTTTTTTGTTTGCTTGAAATTAGATAAAATAGTGTTAAGATGGAAGATTTGCACGGTCCAGGACTCTTCCCTTTCTTGGAATAAGGTGAAACAGTGTTAAAATGGACTCGACAGTGACGGCACACCGGCCAGATCGGTCTTGCAACCAGGATATTAACTAAGGCTTAACTCTACATGGTAAATGTATTAAACTAAAAAAAACGTCAAACTCTTGAGTACTTTTCGAGGAAAATGAATATAGTTCTACTAAAAACATCTCGATCCGATTCATGTTTTTACTAAAAGACCTTCGTGAAAAAGTATTTAAGTTACTCCGAATAATCGCTCCAAATTACTTACAATATTTTTCATTCAAATGATGAAAGTTTTTCTGGAATTTTTTGCATTGCTTATTTACCAGAGAGTATTAAAATGATGTAACAAAGTATGACGAAAAATTTTGGTGGGAGGCCATTCTATTTTATTGCTTCTCATAGAGTACAATTTCTGCAAACATGATATTGATAAAAAAAAACCAAAATGGGTACATTTTTATAGAATCGCTACAGGAGTAATCCTTAAATTAAAGGTTTATAGTCTTATTTGCGAAATACATATTCAAAAATATATATATATACATATGTATGCATATATAATATGTCTTTTTTGTTTTTCAATTTAGACGGAGAACCAGACATCGCCCGCCAATTTTGACCAAGGAATCAGATAGTCCACTAAAACCCGCTTCGGTGCATTTTTGTGTCGGTCACACGGTGATTTCACCACATTTTCGACGATTTCAATTCAATGTACTCATATATATTCCAACCGATTGCAACAATGGCTGAGAACTACAGGTAAGACGCGTTTTGATTAAAACTTTATCAGTCTTTAAATAGCCTTTGATTCGCAGAGTGTTTGGGTACAATTCGATGACTTTTTCCTTGGGCTCGATGACATATTCTTGCTTGCAACAGCGCGATAGCTGTCCGTACATGTTTCACGACCCCCTGCCATTAAGTTCACCATACGCGTCACACCCTAGAAGCGAAGCGAAGTGCCTATGGACTATGTAATGCAGCGGCACCAGCTGCCGCAGTCGCAACGAGCACTGGTAAAGTAATTTCAATATCCTTGCAAGTCCTAAAATGAAAATTTCGCCAGTTAAAATATCAGACGTTATATCGGCAGGAATTTACGTTTCAGTTCAAATCTCAACTCAAGCAGCCGACATAGGGGCAAACTATTGGCCGCGAATTCAGTCATCCTCGTTTTTTGGGCTTTTCACCCAGATTTTAATACGAGGTAGTGGTATCTGCGCCCATCCTGATCCAAGTAGTAGCGTAATCGATCTGATAATATCCAGTGTAGTAGCTTCAAACATTCAACAGCAACATCTCATGCACTATCATCATTTCCAGAGCCATCCGTCGTGTCAGGAGACCACTGCCAGCCCGCAGGAAGCCCCAAATTGCTAAATCATTTGCAGAAACGTAAGTATTTTGTCGCCACCGAATGAATCATATTTTTTAGTTAAGAAGCCACGAGAAATTATAGGGAGGCCATCCAAAGAAACTATAAAAACCTTTGCAGACAAATATATATCATATATGTTTGAGACACACTGTGAAATAAAGGACGGACTGTTTGCTCATTTCTTTTTGAAGTGCATGTAATTGCAACGTTATCAATGACGTACTTGACATTTTCCAATTTGTAATACATTCACATTCTAGCTTCCTTCGCCGATGTTGCGAGAATTTTAAAGATAACAATCCTTTTTTGCTCTATATTTTATGAACACCCAATTAAGACTGTCTTCATTTTAGGGTCAGCCAAGGAAGAACGAATCCTTGCGGGGCTGAAATCTAAACGAAAATCCAACACGAAACCGAAACGCCAGGAGTATGGATACATCAGGACGTATATCCGGTTTTCTAATCTTCGCTGGAATTAAAAAATGTAGTGGCACGAACAACTTATTCAATTGATCGTGAATATGGAATAAAAATAGCATGTTGCGAGAATTTTAAAGATAACAATCCTTTTTTGCTCTATATTTTATGAACACCCAATTAAGACTGTCTTCATTTTAGGGTCAGCCAAGGAAGAACGAATCCTTGCGGGGCTGAAATCTAAACGAACATCCAACACGAAACCGAAACGCCAGGAGTATGGATACATCTGGACGTATATCCGGTTTTCTAATCTTCGCTGGAATTAAAAAATGTAGTGGCACGAACAACTTATTCAATTGATCGTGAATATGGAATAAAAATAGCATGTTGCGAGAATTTTAAAGATAACAATCCTTTTTTGCTCTATATTTTATGGACACCCAATTAAGACTGTCTTCATTTTAGGGTCAGCCAAGGAAGAACGAATCCTTGCGGGGCTGAAATCTAAACGAAAATCCAACACGAAACCGAAACGCCAGGAGTATGGATACATCTGGACGTATATCCGGTTTTCTAATCTTCGCTGGAATTAAAAAATGTAGTGGCACGAACAACTTATTCAATTGATCGTGAATATGGAATAAAAATAGCATGTTGCGAGAATTTTAAAGATAACAATCCTTTTTTGCTCTATATTTTATGGACACCCAATTAAGACTGTCTTCATTTTAGGGTCAGCCAAGGAAGAACGAATCCTTGCGGGGCTGAAATCTAAACGAAAATCCAACACGAAACCGAAACGCCAGGAGTATGGATACATCTGGACGTATATCCGGTTTTCTAATCTTCGCTGGAATTCAAAAATGTAGTGGCACGAACAACTTATTCAATTGATCGTGAATATGGAATAAAAATAGCACGTGAGAAAAACACATGGAGAAGATTGGGCGAAAAACGAAGATTCACACAAGCAATGTTCAAAGTAGTTGTAAAAATATAGTGACAATTTCTAGTAGCTGTAATATTTTTTTAGATTATTTATAATATCAGCCCTATATTAGTGTAAGAATAATATTAACAATAATAATTATAGTTTAAAAAATATTAGTCATAGTGATTATATTAATAATGCCATGACAGACAGAAATGAAACATGCAATAGATATAAGTACCAACACATGCACCAAGTGCTACAAGTGAATAAATTAGAAACTTATATATTCTCGTAATTGACAAGCAATTATTGCTTGAATAGTTGCTCGAAATCAATATTAATTATAGTTCAACATAGCATTAGCGACACACATTCATTCGGTTGGCTCACATATGGATCTGATGGTGGCTATTTTACGTTACCAAACTTTCAATAATTTAGCATCCATTTCATTACCGCTACTTCACTGCAAAACATATTGTCTTCATAGTAAAGTAGCGCTTCCTAATGAAGTGTATTGTGTTGCTAGTCTAACAGATAGCCAGAGTATCATACGCAATATTTGCATTTGTTAGAATCCCTTTTAATATACCGACGTGTGCTTTCACTGGACCAACAAAAGCAGTAAATTAAAAGCAAACTCGTAGCGGACTACGAATCAAAAAGTGTTGAAAATTTGATTAAATAAGTTTATTTATTATTATATCGAAAGAGGGGGTGGAATAAAAATAAAAGGGCCCGCGGAACCCCAGGAAACGGATGAGATGATAGGTCAATTGGGGTTTTTGCTCATTACAGCGTCCATGACGCGCTCTGAAGCAATGTTATCAGCAATTGCAAGGTCTATAATGGTGCCATTTGGGCCTCGGCCGTAGTGTGTTGGTTCACTTGGGGCGTGCAGGTCTACTTGACTCTCGGCGATGAATCTGCTGAGCTTGTTGCCAGCTTGATTATTTCTCGCCGCACCCCATTGGCGATGCTTCGCATTCAAATCGCCTGCGAGAAAGATTGGGCCTTGTTGGTTGAATATTGTTTGGTGGTCCGGGATGTACTCTGTGAAACTGGGAGGTCTGTAGGCGGAGACCGCCACGAATTCGATTGAGCCCGTCCGCACTTTGATCGCCGAGGCCTACATGCCATTCAGTGTGGGGATCTGGATAGGGTGGTGTTGGATGTTCCTTCTCACGAGGACTGGCGTACCTCCCCCCGACCAGACATTCTATCGTTACGATAGATTGTGTAGTTGGGGATGCGGAAGTGGTCTTTTGGTTTCAAAAATTTTTCCTGGATGAGCATGATGTCAATTTTGTGCTCAAGCAAAAATTGCAACAGTTCACCTCTTTTGGGGCCTAAGGAATTAGCATTCCAAGTGAGAATGGAGACATGATTAATGTCTTCCATTAAGTGGGAAGGGTGTTGGGACGGGTAAAGTTGTCTGGGCATTGAACATGCTTTGGACCATTCTCGCCATCATGTCTTGCATCATGGACTGGAATTGTGACTGGGTGTTGTAATTTTGGCTGGGGCCGTTTGAGGAATAGGTTTTGGGGACTATTGGAGGTGTTGGTGTGGTATTTTTGGCTGTTGGTGCAGCCTTGGCGACCTGCATCGTCCTTTGCCGGAGCAAAGGATTAAACATCCGGAGATGTCTCTATCATTTTTTTAAAAATTTCACTTTGTCATTTTGTAGAATTGGCGGTCGTCCCATTTCGCAGTAAAACTCAGCAGAAAATTTATTTAAAGGGCCACCCATTTATTTCATAACACTCCAGGGGCGGGTTGAGTATTTAAAAGTGTTACATGATGGGAGAGGGGTTCTAGCAAATGTCATGTTACAAAAGTTAAAATTAGTAAACGTAAACTAAATCATAAAGTCAAATTTTAAATTTATTTGCCGCGCCACGACCTGTCAGCAGATGCGCTAGGCGCGATGCATTGTTCAAAGTTTGTGATTAAATTATTTAAAAGTCTGAGGGGGTACAAATTCAGAGGAAGGGTGGGCTTTGAATATGTTCCCAGGGGTCACTTGCTGGAGGGGCGTGTTCAAATACACTAAAAATTGCGTTGCACAATATATGGTGGCGCCTAAACACTTTGCCCTCTAATATTGCAAAATTTTCAGTCGTTATACTTCACACGCGCGTATGCTTTGGAGAGTATATAAGTCGACCCACTTGGCGCTTACAGCGCATTTAATCAGAGTCACTCGACTCGTCAGCGTCTGACGCTGATCGACTGTCCTTTGACTCTGTACTTTTTTACATTTTATACTCGTATGTGTTTTGCCGTTTTTCAGGACCCTTCCCCATTCCCGAAAGCATGTGCTGATCCTTGCATCAGGCAGTTGCAAGGATATGCTGGATCCTGAAGCATCACGCGCTGCCTCAGGATCCAGCATATCCTTGCAACTGCCAATTGCGTGTAGCAAAAGATCCTGGGGCACCGCGCGATGCAAGGACCCAGGCACCGCGGGATGCAAGGGATCCAGGACTGCAAGGATCCTGGCACCGCGGGATGCAAGGGATCCAGGAATGCAAGGATCCTGGCACCGCGCGATGCAAGGGATCCAGGAATGCAAGGATCCTGGCACCGCGGAATGCAAGGATCCTGGCACCGCAGGATGCAAGGACCCTGGCACCGCGGGATGCAAAGGATCCAGGAATGCAAGGATCCTGGCCCCGCAGGATGCAAGGACTCAGGCACCGCGGGATGCAAGGATCCAGGACTGCAAAGATCCTGGCACCGCGCGACGCAAGGATCCAGGAATGCAAGGATCCCGGCACCGCAGGATGCAGGGACCCAGGCACCGCGTGATGCAAGGGATCCAGGAATGCAAGGATCCTGGCACCGCGCGATGCAAGGACCCAGGCACCGCGGGATGGAAGGGATCCAGGAATGCAAGGATCCTGGCACCGCGGGATGCAAGGGATCCAGAAATGCAAGGATCCTGGCACCGCGCGATGCAAGGGATCCAGGAATGCAAGGATCCTGGCACCACGGGATGCAAAGAATCCAGGAATGCAAGGATCCTGGCACCGCGGGATGCAAGGGATCCAGGAATGCAAGGATCCTGGCACCGCGCGATGCAAGGGATCCAGGACTGCAAGGATCCCGGCACCGCAGGATGCAAGTACCCAGGCACCGCGGGATGCAAGGATCCAGGACTGCAAAGATCCTGGCACCGCGCGATGCAAGGATCCAGGACTGCAAGGATCCCGGCACCGCAGGATGCAAGGGATCCAGGAATGCAAGGATCCCGGCACCGCAGGATGCAAGGGATCCAGGAATGCAAGGACCCAAGCACCGCGGAATGCAAAGAATCCAGGAATGCAAGGATCCTGGCACCGCAGGATGCAAGGACCCTGGCACCGCGGGATGCAAAGGATCCAGGAATGCAAGGATCCTGGCCCCGCAGGATGCAAGGACTCAGGCACCGCGGGATGCAAGGATCCAGGGCTGCAAAGATCCTGGCACCGCGCGACGCAAGGATCCAGGAATGCAAGGATCCCGGCACCGCAGGATGCAAGGACCCAGGCACCGCGTGATGCAAGGGATCCAGGAATGCAAGGATCCTGGCACCGCGCGATGCAAGGACCCAGGCACCGCGGGATGGAAGGGATCCAGGAATGCAAGGATCCTGGCACCGCGGGATGCAAGGGATCCAGAAATGCAAGGATCCTGGCACCGCGCGATGCAAGGGATCCAGGAATGCAAGGATCCTGGCACCACGGGATGCAAAGAATCCAGGAATGCAAGGATCCTGGCACCGCGGGATGCAAGGGATCCAGGAATGCAAGGATCCTGGCACCGCGCGATGCAAGGGATCCAGGACTGCAAGGATCCCGGCACCGCAGGATGCAAGTACCCAGGCACCGCGGGATGCAAGGATCCAGGACTGCAAAGATCCTGGCACCGCGCGATGCAAGGATCCAGGACTGCAAGGATCCCGGCACCGCAGGATGCAAGGGATCCAGGAATGCAAGGACCCAGGCACCGCGGGATGCAAGTACCCAGAAACCGCGGGATGCAGGGATCCTGGCACCGCGGGATGCAAGGGATCCAGGAATGCAAGGATCCTGGCACAGCGCGATGCAAGGATCCAGGACTGCAAGGATCCCGGCACCGCAGGATGCAAGGACCCTGGCACCGCGGGATGCAAGGGATCCAGGAATGCAAGGACCCAGGCACCGCGGGATGCAAGGATCCAGGACTGCAAGGATCCTGGCACCGCGCGATGCAAGGCCCCAGGCACCGCAGGATGGAAGGGATCCAGGAATGCAAGGATCCTGGCCCCGCGGGATGCAAGGGATCCAGGAATGCAAGGATCCTGGCACCGCGGGATGCAAGGGATCCAGGAATGCACCGCGGGGGGCGGAGTCGGGAATGTAGCGGATGTCGCAGATTGTCGGGAATGTCGGGAATGTCGCGGAATGTCGCGGAATGTCGCGGAATGTCGGGAATGTCGCGGAATGTCGCGGAATGTCGGGAATGTCGGGAATGTCGGGGAATGTCGGGAATGTCGGGAATGTCGGGGAATGTCGGGGAATGTCGGGAATGTCGGGGAATGTCGGGAATGTCGGGAATGTCGGGAATGTCGGGAATGTCGGGAATGTCGGGAATGTCGGGGAATGTCGGGAATGTCGGGAATGTCGGGGAATGTCGGGGAATGTCGGGAATGTCGGGGAATGTCGGGGAATGTCGGGAATGTCGGGGAATGTCCTTGCTACACCGGCTGCCCCAGGATCCTTGCTACACCGGCTGCCCCAGGATCCTTGCTACACCGGCTGCCCCAGGATCCTTGCTACACCGGCTGCCCCAGGATCCTTGCTACACCGGCTGCCCCAGGATCCTTGCTACACCGGCTGCCCCAGGATCCTTGCTACACCGGCTGCCCCAGGATCCTTGCTACACCGGCTGCCCCAGGATCCTTGCTACACCGGCTGCCCCAGGATCCTTGCTACACCGGCTGCCCCAGGATCCTTGCTACACCGGCTGCCCCAGGATCCTTGCTACACCGGCTGCCCCAGGATCCTTGCTACACCGGCTGCCCCAGGATCCTTGCTACACCGGCTGCCCCAGGATCCTTGCTACACCGGCTGCCCCAGGATCCTTGCTACACCGGCTGCCCCAGGATCCTTGCTACACCGGCTGCCCCAGGATCCTTGCTACACCGGCTGCCCCAGGATCCTTGCTACACCGGCTGCCCCAGGATCCTTGCTACACCGGCTGCCCCAGGATCCTTGCTACACCGGCTGCCCCAGGATCCTTGCTACACCGGCTGCCCCAGGATCCTTGCTACACCGGCTGCCCCAGGATCCTTGCTACACCGGCTGCCCCAGGATCCTTGCTACACCGGCTGCCCCAGGATCCTTGCTACACCGGCTGCCCCAGGATCCTTGCTACACCGGCTGCCCCAGGATCCTTGCTACACCGGCTGCCCCAGGATCCTTGCTACACCGGCTGCCCCAGGATCCTTGCTACACCGGCTGCCCCAGGATCCTTGCTACACCGGCTGCCCCAGGATCCTTGCTACACCGGCTGCCCCAGGATCCTTGCTACACCGGCTGCCCCAGGATCCTTGCTACACCGGCTGCCCCAGGATCCTTGCTACACCGGCTGCCCCAGGATCCTTGCTACACCGGCTGCCCCAGGATCCTTGCTACACCGGCTGCCCCAGGATCCTTGCTACACCGGCTGCCCCAGGATCCTTGCTACACCGGCTGCCCCAGGATCCTTGCTACACCGGCTGCCCCAGGATCCTTGCTACACCGGCTGCCCCAGGATCCTTGCTACACCGGCTGCCCCAGGATCCTTGCTACACCGGCTGCCCCAGGATCCTTGCTACACCGGCTGCCCCAGGATCCTTGCTACACCGGCTGCCCCAGGATCCTTGCTACACCGGCTGCCCCAGGATCCTTGCTACACCGGCTGCCCCAGGATCCTTGCTACACCGGCTGCCCCAGGATCCTTGCTACACCGGCTGCCCCAGGATCCTTGCTACACCGGCTGCCCCAGGATCCTTGCTACACCGGCTGCCCCAGGATCCTTGCTACACCGGCTGCCCCAGGATCCTTGCTACACCGGCTGCCCCAGGATCCTTGCTACACCGGCTGCCCCAGGATCCTTGCTACACCGGCTGCCCCAGGATCCTTGCTACACCGGCTGCCCCAGGATCCTTGCTACACCGGCTGCCCCAGGATCCTTGCTACACCGGCTGCCCCAGGATCCTTGCTACACCGGCTGCCCCAGGATCCTTGCTACACCGGCTGCCCCAGGATCCTTGCTACACCGGCTGCCCCAGGATCCTGAAGCAGCGCGTGATGCAAGGATCCTGAAGCAGCGCGTGATGCAAGGATCCTGATGCAGCGTGTGATGCTTCAGGATCCAGCATATCCTTGCAACTGCCAACTGCGTGATGCAAGGATCTGCACATGCTTTCGGGAATGGGGAAGGGTCCTGAAAAACGGCAAAACACATACGAGTATAAAATGTAAAAAAGTACAGAGTCAAAGGACAGTCGATCAGCGTCAGACGCTGACGAGTCGAGTGACTCTGATTAAATGCGCTGTAAGCGCCAAGTGGGTCGACTTATATACTCTCCAAAGCATACGCGCGTGTGAAGTATAACGACTGAAAATTTTGCAATATTAGAGGGCAAAGTGTTTAGGCGCCACCATATATTGTGCAACGCAATTTTTAGTAAGTGACCCCTGGGAACATATTCAAAGCCCACCCTTCCTCTGAATTTGTACCCCCTCAGACTTTTAAATAATTTAATCACAAACTTTGAACAATGCATCGCGCCTAGCGCATCTGCTGACAGGTCGTGGCGCGGCAAATAAATTTAAAATTTGACTTTTCGAATTAGTGTCACAGAGCAAAAATTTGTTAGCTAAATTTCAATTTTGTTACATAACAATTTGTCTAGCCCCCCCCCCCCTTACATGTAACACTAAGAAACAGTTTCAAATCTTCCCCCTCCCCCTTGGAGTGTTACACAATATATGGAAGACCCTTTATATCAATTTTTCGGGGAGTCACTGCGAAATGGAACGACCGTTGATTGTGTACAAAGTGAAATTTTTAAAAATGGCATTTACTGATTGCGAAGTGCTTGTACGGGGGGACTATTCGAATGGCTGGATTTCCAGGTAAAATGCACCGGGGAAAAATTCCATTTGCTGCCTGCGAGGTCATAGTTCGGGGCGACTATTCGAATGGCTGAATTTTCAGAGGAAATTCACCGGGGAAAAAACGCATTTGCTACCTGCGAGGTCTTAGTTCGGGGAGACTATTCAAATAGCTGCATTTTCAGGGAAAAATTGCATTTGTTGCCTGCGAAGTGCTAGTTCGGATGGACTTTTCGAATGGCTGGATTTTAAGGGAAAATTCACCGGGCAAAAATTGTATTTGCGGCCTGCGAGGTCCTAGTTCGGGGGGACTTTTCGAATGGATATTAGAGAAAATTCACCGCTTTGTTTAATGCTATTTAAATGAAAAAATGAGGGCAGGGCGAGGGACACTGTCTATTTAACACTGTTTTGTGGTGTTGAAAGAAAATATAGAATGGGTGGCGGGTAATATTTCCGAATACAACGCGGTTTAGTGTTATTTACGGGCAGGAAAGACTGGGGAATGGCGATTAGGCATTGTTTGGCACTATTTCTCACGGTTTGCCACTGTTTTATTCAATTTAAATTAACAAAAAAGTAGCATGTGCTACAGGATAAAAGGTGTGTTGAAGTTTACAATGCTTCCAATGGGACAATTGAAAATTTTGCGGTGTCAGTCACTGCCCCGTGGCCCCCCGAATTCACCATGCATTTAAATAACACTCGGCCGACATTGATTTCTCACTTTAAAGAACGTGAAATCGAGTTGAATGATGAATTTCGTTCACGCTGCGCTCATTCCTTCATTTAAATAGTGTTGAGAGGGAGGATATTTATCGCCCGACATTGTATATTGGGTTTAGTTAAAGAAAAGTGCTATTGCACAATTCTAGGCAATCAAAATCTTAATACTAGTGACCGTTTCTCCTAAATGTAAGTTAACTCTAACGTAAAATATATAAATTAAACTTAAATAATGGAAATTAAGTTTAAATTAATTCTAACTTAATACAAAATCGCCACAAAGTCCGTTTTCTGGTACATCTGCCACATCTGTAAGAGAAGACAAAAATATAACTGGATTCTAAGTCATTTAAATTCATCTCAAACCATAAAGCGCGGAAAAAAAGTCACCAATTCCACCGTCGTAGTTGGAAAGATCCTTATGGGCGGGTATTTTGCTCTATATCCTCGTTCCCTTCATGCGGGGCGTGTTTAGATGGCCGTTAATTAACGATAGCGCGCGCTGGCACCTGTAAATGAGAGTTTTTTCCAGAGAAATTCATGCTTAATTAAGATATGTGTGACTAGGCAATAAACAAATAAACTATTTATCCTTAATTTAAACACCACAAAACGGTGTTAAATAGATTATGTCCCTCGCCCTGGACTCATTCCGTCATTTAAACGACATTTAATGGCGTTCGAATCGAAGATAGTCCTCAGCGCGCATTATTCGCCATATTAAATAAGTTAAAAAGTGTTGAAATGGCAGTCAACTACTTTGCATCGATTTTTAGGCATTAAATAATATTAAACCGTAGGCAATCATGATTGCATGCAATTTGGTAATATTAGTAGCTCAAACGTATATCTTAAGTTTAAGTTAATTAAAACTTAAAATATATAAATTAAATTTAAATAAAGAAAATTTAATTAAAAATTAACTTTAAATTAATTCTAAATTAAGAATAAATCGCCACGAATCACGCTTGCTCTGGAAAATCTGCCGAATCTGCAAAGAAAGGATAAAACTATAAGTGGATCCAAAGTCAGTTATATTCATCTCGAACCATAAACCGGCGAAAAATCAATTCACCCATTCCACAATCGTAGCTGGGAAGATCCTTATGGGCGGTTTTTTTGCTCTATATCTTCATTTTTTTCCTGAGGAGAATCTGCAGATGACCCTTGGTTAACGATAGCGCGCTGGCGTCTGTAAATGAGAGTTGATATATATGTAAATATATATATGTATATGTATATGAAAGAAAAAAGGTTTGAATTAAAAGAATTTAGAAAAATCCCAGTGAAAAAAGACAATTTAGACAGGTCGGGACAATTGAAACGGGGATAAGGCCAAAAGAAACGCGGGGAATGTTACGATATTTAGTTGGAGAAGTGCTGCAGAAGGAGTTCGGGTGAAAAACATAGAAATCTGTAAAAAATTAACGCGCAAATTAATTGAAACCAAGATAGGTCAGATAAATTTGAACAAGGATAAGGGCGAAAGAAAGCGGGAAGTGTTACGATATTTAGTTGGAGAAGTGCTGCAGAAGGCGTTCGGGTGAAAAACATAGAAATCTGTAAAAAATTAACGCGGAAATTAATAACAAAGAATAATAAGGAATAACACCAATTGGAAAGCCTTCCACGATGTATTGGCCAACGGACCCATAAACGAAATACCCGAAACAGTGGAATGGAATTGAAGATTCTGTCAACAAGTTGACACAAACTATCAAGCAGGCAAAAGAGAAGCATACCCCACAATAGCCGAACAGGGCTTGAACATCACGAACTTCCCAGAGTCATCAAGGACCTAATAAGAAGGAACAGAATCCGGTCCCGCGCTACCCCAGCATTAGACGTGAGGCTAGCTGGCTAACTAAAGAAATACATGGCCAAATATCCATTTTCAGAAATGAGCAATGGGAAAGCTTCTTGGAAAATCTAGATCCCGGCGACAACTTCTGGCAAGTATTCAAATACTTCAGAAGAAAAACCAAGCAGCTTATTCCACCGATCCATGGTCCGCAAGGATCCAAGAGTCCTGGGATCCCGAAGTCTTTGGATCCCGCGATTCTAATATAAACGTTTTTATATTTAGGAAATATTTTCAGATAAAGAACAGATGTTTATGGTAAGAAACAAAACTTTGATGGTAGAGATAGGTTGTTACTAATAAAAAAGATAATTTTATGTTACTGGCAAGTCATTTTATGATAAACGGAACATTACAGTGAGAAACAGTGCCAAATCGCCATTTCCTAGTTTTTCCTGCCCGTAAATAACATTAAACCGAGTTCAATTCCAAAATAATCCCCACCACGATCTAAACCCTTTCTTTAAACATCATAAAACGGTGCTAAATAAACGATATCTCTCGCCCTGCCTTCATAATTTTCGGCGCGCATTATTCGCCACATTAAATAAGTCAAAAAAGTGTTGAAATGGCAGTCAACTACTTTGCATCGATTTCTAGGCACCAAATAATATTAAACCGTGTTCTATTCAGAAATATTGTCCGTCAAGCATTCTACCCTTTTTAAGCATCACATAACAAATGGAAAATAAAACTCGCCCGACATTAATTTCTTAATTGAAGGAACTTGAAACAGTGTTAAATGAAGAATGTCGCTCAAGTCGCGCTCATTCCTTCATTTAAATATTGTTGAAATGGAAGATATTCATCGCCCCAATATACAATAGCTTTATTTAACGGAAATAAGTGCTATTGCACCATTGTAGGCAATCATAATTGCGCGAGGCATGAAAATTATAACTAAAACAATTTAATGTACATATTAGAACAGAGAGAGAAAGCGAGAAACGATATATATATATATGTGTGTGTGTGTATGTATGTATGGGAGGTGGAAACCCTCATAGGCACTCCTCCTAAAGAAGGCCGGTTACGGCTTCTCATGGGAGAGTAGTGTGAGACTTTAACCCTTTGAATAGAGAGAATATTCTCTCTATTCAAGGCTTTAACCGCACTAAAACCACTCCCTCTTCCCCTTCCTCTCCTCCACGGGACTACCGTTAGGTAGTGGAGGCAGCTCCGCCACAGCGGCACATTCTGATGTTAGGTGGAGCCTACCGACTTCCCAAGTTGTCTCGAGAGCGCCTTAGCTCGCCCTGCACATACGCAATTGTCGAGTTTACCAGCGCCCAATTCCTCTCCGACTTCAGCATCTCTTCCACAAAGTTGTGCGGGTTGATGTTCGTTCCCAGCACACCCTCCAAGCATTGCCCCGCCACAATAAATCTGGGGCAATGAAACACAACATGCTCCAGGTCTTCGGGAGCATTATTAGGGCAGCTAGGGCAGTATGGTGAATCGTCCAACTTGAAACGATGTGTGCTCTGTGTGTCTCAAAACCGATAATAGGTAGAAAAAACTTTTATTGTGAGTCATAAAGTACATGCGAAGAATGTTCAGAATGTTTAACGTAATGGCCCCTTCAACTAATATTCTAGGAGTTTTTCGTATTTACCTGAAAAATAAGGTGCTTCAAAAAGATAGGACAGAGTATATAAATCGGCAGTTGCAAGCATTTGGTGCAAGAAGTGAGTTTCAAATTTGTTTAGTGTTTACGGGTTTAGATAAACTGAGGCCGTTTTGCAAACATTTCAATATTTTTTCAGTACAGACTAGTGGATTGTGTTGCAAAAATATATGAAATAAAAACGATTTTAAATCTGAAAAATGAGAGTTTTAGTGTCGCAAAAATCGCGAAAATTATAAAACGCAGCCGAAATGTTGTAATGAATTTACTAAAATATCCTGAAAACTACGGGCAACAGAAGAGTCCAGGCAGACCTAGTGCACTAAGTGATCGTAAAAAGCGAGTAGCGTCAAACTCAACAGCAACAGCGAGACAAACTGCGGAAAAAGCTGGTGTGAACACAAACATTTTAAATGTCCAACGTCTTTTGAAAAAAACACCCACTATTCAACGAAGAAAACTTCTTAGAAAACCACCACTAACAAAGAAGCATATTGAGGAACGGTTGAAATTCGCTCGGGAACATGTAAGGTGGAAGAAAAGATGGGAGAATGTCATCTTTACGGATGCAAAAAGATTCACCTTAGATGGACCCGACGGTTGGTCATATTATTTTCATGATTTATGGAAAGATCGCCTTTTCCAAGTTCGGAGACAAATGGGTGGTGGAGGTGTCATGGTATGGGCAGAGATCGGTTACAAAGGGAAGACCGAAATCTGCTTTGTGGATGTAAAAATGAAAAGTCCGGATTACATAAAATTAATAGATGGACAAATCAGGACACATGCAACAAGGATTTCTAAAGAGGACTTTATCTTCCAACAGGATAACGCAGCAGTGCATACAGCGCGTATTGTAAAGGAATACTTTTCCTCCAAAAATATTAAGATTTTACCATGGCCAGCTAGATCTCCAGATTTAAATGTTATAGAGAATGCTTGGGTCAACTATCCCGTGCTGTATATCGGGGCAATAAACAGTTCAATTCAATCCAGGAGCTAAAAGATGCCATACAAGAAACTTGGAGGCTAATTCCGCAGAAATATCCGAAAAATTTATATAAATCTCTACCAAATCGAATGATAACTGTTTTAGCAAAACAAGAAAAGGCAACATTATTAAAGCATAAAATAATATACTTACATTTATCTTTAAATACAGATTTTTTTTAAATACCTTCAGCTGTCCTATCTTTTTGATGCATCCTTTTTTCAGGTGAATACGAAAAATTCCTAGAATATTAGTTGAAGGGGCCATTACGTTGAACATTCTGAATATTGCTTGAATGTACTTTATGACCCACAATAAAAAAAATTTCTACCTCTTATCGGTTTTGAGAAATGGGAAAATTTCAGGGGTGTCCTATCATTTTGATGCGGAGTGTATATACAAACGTTTATTCCATTTTAGCACTGTTTAGTCAAATTATATTTTTAAATAAAGTCGCATTGGTTTTTTAAAAAAATCGTCTTTGACTACAATAATATGTGGAAAGTAAAAAGCATGGTTTGCAACTAAATTTCTTGTTTTTCTTATATTGTTAACATACACATTTTTCCTTTTCGATTTCCTGTAATAATTTGTATATGGGGGAGAACATCTGCCTTATGAAATTAATTTATGGTTTTCCGCCTGGGGCGACCAGTTTCAAGTGAATTTATTTCTAGGGGGTGGTTACGAAACAGTGAACTAAACCGCCTGATTTTTTTTCGCAACTACTCGTTGCGTGACAAACACTTTTAAATATTGTATGATGAATTTTCTTTTGATTTTAACTAAGATGCAATTCATAGTTTTTTAAAAATATTTTGGTATGATTTTTTCCCTCTATATTCTTCGAAATAGGTTACTTGTAAATAATATACAGTTAAATAGTACATAATATACAAAACACGCGCCAAACAAAGATTATTGCATTGCGCTTAATAAAATTGGTTACACGAATATGTTTCCATGGTACAATTCATGCGTCGCGTCGTTTGGAAAAAAAGGACCATGACATGTATGACTCGTCGATTTGTCGCGCTTTCTGTTCTACTCACCTTCTTGCCGCATTTGTGGTGTAGTGTATTTTGCATTGTCCGCCAGACGCCCAATATTCTCCGCTAGATTGCTCCCATTAGTTGTAATACCTTAGACGCAACTCTCATTTTCTTATGCGATAAGGAGCGGCGTGCAATGCATATTATATACTAGGCGTCATATAATATACAGATAATATATATACATAGAATATTTATGTTTATCCTACTGTTAAATGTAAATACTTAATTCACTGCATATTATATTGCGAAACTATATTTTACAAATTTAAAATTTATCCATTATATAATACATGCTTTCCAAATTTTATTATGGTCATGTTCTGTTCACTTGCAAACTCACTTAGCAGATAAGTTAATCAATCAATAACTACGTAAGGCAAAATGGTTAATAATTCATCGTTATATGACGGGACTTGCATTACTTCGTGCCACTCTTTAAACTCTTGTACTAGATACTGTCGGTTCGCGTCCGCGAGGATACTTTCTGAATCGCTGGACGACTTGGGAAAATCAATAGCAATCTGTACGCCAGCTTTGTTTTGGCTGGCGACGGCCAAATGTTGTGTGTCCGGCGCTACGCGCAAACCACTGAAATTGTCGTCAGCCAGCTCATTAAACGATGCTAATAAACCGTTATTGTCTTTCGGAAGCTGGGGCTCATTATCATCAACAGCCGCATCCTGGTCACAGAGATCATGATCATCACATTTTTGAGCTTCATTGCCTTGCGCTCCACGAGAAGCACTTGTTTTGTTTTCGACCGCCCCTGGAGATTGGTGAAGGATGACCGGGCTGGCATCAATCACGAGTTCCGAAGGTGGCTGCAACAACGACGGAAATTGCGGCTTGGATATTATTGAATCCTCCTCATGTTCTTCATCTGCAACAGCGGTCCGTTTGGTGTCCATCCCGTTCAGATTTGGCGGCTCGCGATCAACTCCGTCACCGGTAAACACGTCAGTTACTCGAAGCACCTGTTCGTTACACCCCTCGGTGGCGTTCACTCTTTCATCCAGCGTCACATTGGCCCCGTTCTTGATGTTGTTGTTATCGAAAACATCAATCGAATCAATCGCCACAAAATTCTCGTCGGCGCCTCCTTGATTTCGCTCGACGTATTTACACAGTGGTTCGAGCGGCGATTGCGGCCGTGTCTTCTGTTTATTTTTCCGTCGAATTCTAATGGTGGTCGGGGTCGATGACGACGTCACAATTGAGAGCTGGTCGTCGTCCTCATCGAAATCTGTAGACAACTTGAAAGGCAAAAACATACCGTTCTCGGTTCCATCCGATCTGGCATGACTAGGCGCTGCTGGCTTCAGAATTTTCTTTTTGATCGTCAAAACAATGTGTTGCTGACTAGTTGTTGAGGTAGACGATGTCATATCATGCGTGACCACTTCGTGCTCTTCGTCGTGGTTGTGGGCTTCGCCATAGACGTCTTCATAGCCGGGATAGTCCTCGTCTCCTTCGACATCTTCGTTCAACTCACTCACTTCCGTATCTTTATGCATATCACCGCTACAATAAGAATAATCGCGCGAATTGCTGTCCTCTTCGTCGCCTACTATAGCAGCCGTCAATTGATTGTTTGCCTCAATTCTATCGCTATTAATATCGTTATTATTACTAGTATAACTATTGCTACTATTACTAGAGGATTCGATAAGTGCCGCATCAACAGTCTCCTGCTTGCAAGAGTGGTCGTCAGTCTTTTCAGCCAGATCGCAGCTGTGGCCGTTGCTATTCTCCTGTTCAGACGCCACACTTTTCAGCGGCGATCTGTCTTCGTCTCCAAAATTCAACGGCGATTTGTGGCATTTCGTCGCTGGATCAATTGTAATGTATTCTGGTGAATTCGTCGACTCGAGCGACCGATGCAGCAGAATAACTGGAACTTGCAAGTTATTACAATTACCCTCACCCCCCTCCGCATCCTTTATTCTTTTTGGTATGCTATTCTCAGCTGGAAACAGTTCATGCACATCGCTAACTCGAATATCACCAATATCGGCCTCCTCGCCAACGGGGCGAGAAACGGCGTCTTTTATGTCGTTCCTACTTAAATTACAGCCTAGAAGGGTACCTGTCTCTAAATCACTATCGCGAGCTTTCCTACGCTTTCTACGTCTTGGATGTTTGTGCTTTTTGTCGGTAGCGCTGCAAGCGTCGTCGTTAGCATCGCTATTACCATCCGCATCCTTGTTCGACGTCGTTCGTGTTCGTTTCCTCTTCTTCGCTTTTTTGCTTTCGCTAGCGCCACGCTGACTATTGCTTTCATTTGATTTAGGCTCAAGTGGTACTGCGGCCGTGTCGGTGGCCGCCTTCTTAATTTCAACTTTCAGCCGTTTGAGCTTCTTTTTCATGTAGTTTTTAGTAAATTTAACTTGACTTAGATCCTTAACAACCTTATCCATGATTATGTGATCATATTGGGGCACGACACGCTCGAACAGTTGGTCCTCTGCCTCAGAGTCCGTGTCACTTTGTAGGGTTTTGAGAAACGCGTCGCTTTCCAGCCACCAACTCTTCGCGCTCGCAGAAATGCTCGCGTCTGTAACATCGCGCCTATGGGTTTGTCCACTCGAGTATTTCCGCAGTCGTTTACGATGCTCCGACACCATTGGAATGGGGGCGCTCCAGCAACCGTTCACGTTAGCCACGTAGCAATTGTGTAAAAGGTTTAGATGGTGCTCGGTCACGCAATTTGTTTGAACCTCGTAACGATATTTCGCCAAACAATTGACATCTTCCACAACTTCGTACATCGGAAAGGAGGGCGGCATAATTTCTGGCGCCAAAGTGCTTTCGATGGGTTCACTTTTAGGGATAGATAAATCGACTATTGAGACATCAGCCATTTTTTGGAATGCATCCACCTGACTTGCCGGAGAAGCAATTGGATCAACAATTAGCACGTCGGATTGCTCGAAGTCAGTCACGGTGACCTTGTTTTCGGTGATTGTGAAATCATTATTGGAATCAGGTGGTTGGTCATGTCCAACATTCGATTCATCCTTAGCACGCTCACTCACGTGCAGCTTGGCAGCTTCAACAAAATGATACAACGGGTCGTTTTCTTCGTCGTAGTCAAGATCAAAAATTGACTTCATCGGTCTTTTTGGGGAGTTCCGAAAGGACGATGCTAGTGAAACAGATGCATCTACCACAGGACCATTTGCAGCAGCTACTATTGAAGCAGTCGATTCGGCGTTTGGCCAATCATTGGATAACTGCAACATCAGAGGGCTTTTCATTTGTGTACAGCCTTCGTCATCGGATTTAATGATTACAACTTGCTCCTTCGATTCGTGCGCCGTTGGCTGCACTTCACGAACTATACATGTACAAACGATTTCGAGTACTTCGTCAGGTTTCGGCTTCGAAAAGTCGATTGCAGGTAGTTGCCTCAATAGGCGACTTAAATATTCGTCGATTGATGATACGGCTAACGGCAACTTGCTGGCATCTTGTGGTTTTCCACCTTTTTTCGTCGACCTGGCGAGACTGGCTGCATCGTTCGATTCAGTTGCCGAGTTAATATCATCAATATCTGCATAAATATAAATGATTTGTTAATTTTCATGTGTAATAAATACTTGAACGATTTAAAGCGTTTAAAGTAAAAAGGAAATGACGTAAGACATACAATAGAAGGGATCTTTTAACGCGCATGCATAGCACATGAAGAGTTTTCGAGCGAAACTAAACAGGAACTCTTTAGATCTCCTATCCGAGTCCACAGAAAATTTTCCCGAGCTTATACAGACAATCTGACTTAATAGTTAACGCATACCTGATTGTCGACAGTTGATCAAAGCGCCAACATCAGGCGAAGAGCGAAGATTGGGTAACGAAGCTCTTGTATTTGTGAGATCGGACTGGAAGGAAGCTTCTGTAAAAAAAAAATAAAGTGTACGTCAGCATCCAAGTTGTTCGAAAAAGCAATGATAGTTGGAATACCTGAGCATGTTGATGGTGAAACGGACTGTCGGCTTGTCACCAATGTGGGTGATGATGTTGTCGACGAGCCAAGCTTCCTATTTTGGATGTCGGCTAGCAGCTCCTTCGTTGTCTTGACTTTCTTACTGCCAAGCAACAGTCTCGGTCGTTCAAATGCGTTGAGAAATGCATGAGTTTGGGCGATAACAGCGTCATATCCGCGAGAACCTTTTTTCCGGCCGCGCTTTTTCGGAACTGGTTTGACGTTTTCCAACGACAATGGCTCTATGGTAGCAGAAACTTGTGAAACAGTGGCTGCGATTTGCGAGCTGTTAGAACTCAAACCCTGGTCCTGTTGAACGACGGCTGGCTGCGGTAGACGTTGCGGCAACGAGCTTTTCGTATCCGCCGGCGGTTCTTGGTTGCTGTCCGCAATGAGGTTTAGAGTTTCAGCTGCTATTGTGGCACGACTAGATGAGGAGCAGCTGTTGTCAGGCCCCATTTGAGCAGTGGTGAATGGCGAACAGCTGCGACTCTCCACTACGACAACATCCGATGAATCCTTTGAATCAGAGTATGACTTTTTCAGCGCTGACTGCGTCACACTATCATTGATTATTCCTATGCCAGTATTATTATTGCTGCTCTTGAACTTTCCGGCGAATGTCAGATCGGATTCTTCGCGGGTTAACAAGTTCTCAGTGTCAGCCCCTGCGCTCACTAGTGCCCGACTACAGTTCTGTATTGGCATAGTGTTAGTGCTAATATTACTTGGAAAGCGACTCATTGAGCTGCTGGAAAGACTATCGTGGGGAGGAAATGCTGCCCCGTCGCCCCCAGCGTTGTTCAATTCTTCATCGCCGATGGACTGGATTTCTCCGGAATAAAGAGTAAGAAATGAAGCAGTGCCTTGGTTGACACTTTGTGGCTTTTGTTTTGAGGCTAACGAAGGAAGTATTGAGGTAGGGGGAGCTGCGTCTTCACTTTGCTTACTGCGTTTCTTTTCTTTTTTATGCTTCTTGTTCTTACGATGATTGCTTGAAGAGGAACATACATCTGCGACTACTGAACTGCTAGTCAACGTTATATACGATGGAGACTCGGAGACCTGATTCAACTGTTGGTTTTCCAATGCAGGAACTGCGGTGGATCCAGCTAGGTCGATCGTAATAGAACTTGAATCGTGCAGGTCAACAACAGTGCCGCATGTTCCCTCCGTCGCATTTTTATCGCCGTTGACTAAAGTCCGTGCCCTCGACAGATTTATTTGAGGCCTTGAATGGTTTGAATCGAAGTCGAGCAGCGATACAGGAGATTGTCTGTGTCGAGGATTTACAGTTGTTTGTATGATATGTGGCAGTGGTGATTCAGAACGACAGTGGTTAAACAGAGAAGAGTTGCCGGGCGCCGACGACGAGGCTCCAGGCTCTAAAGCTTGGGTTGTGCTAAGCACGTTGGCGAAACTAGTGGGTTGCTGTTTACGATCAGCCAGTGTTGACGACGCACCAGCGACTGAACTTACTATCGGCGATACGGTTCGAGAGCCTCTAGGTCTCAACGTATCCATTCTAGCTTCCTTGGAAAAAGATTCAACCTGCTGGGGAACCATCGGTTGCTGTTGTTTTTGAAAGCCACCGTTCGAAAGGTTACAACTATGTTTGCTACTAGTATTGTTGGCACTTCCGGTCAAGATTTTATTAGTACTTATGCTATTCATCGTAAAGTTATTCGCTACAATTGTTGGGTATTTGTGTTCATTTGCATTCGCACCAGTAGCAGATTGCATTCTTTGCATTTGGTTCTGGCTACTGTTGCCAACACCACCCATTTCGGACACATTGCGAACAGCAACGGTCGCTGATGCCGATGATGATGCTGTTGGCGGTTGCGGTACACACACCGATTGTTGCTGAATGGCTGGCATGAAAATATCACGCCATTTTTTAAGCAAACTTTTCGCTCGACGCGCCAACTGTTCGGATGATGTACGACGGCGGAGTTCATTGATATATTTCGCCAATCTGGTGGTTTCCAATTGCTCCTTAGTAATCGTTGTGTTTTCCAATTGCTGTATGACGAACAAAACGATCTGCATATCAACGACCTGTGTGAGAAACGTATCCTTATGTTTAGATACTTGTGAAAAAGCCATTTGACTAATATTGAATCTAATATTAAGATTGAGTAGCGATGCCAATTAAACTTGAAGACGTTTCCACATTTTAGTTCACATTGTGTTAAAAATTATTTCTGGCTTGACCGAGAGTGAGGAAACGGAGCAGAAAGCAATAGCTGTAGTCGCAGATAATCTTCATCTAAGCCAAATAAGCGAGGTTTCATGTTAGCGCATGAAAAATACAGACAGATAAAAAAATGAAAGATATTCCAAAAAAAATACCGTAAAAATGATAAACAAAACATCCATGGTGAGAAGAAACCAAAAAGAGAATCAGTAACTGAAATAACAAGGCCCGTTTCGAACTCCAAAACCTATTCGCCGATTGTTAGGAATACCAGACAAGAAAACTCAGTTAAAAACTCTGTATTTCTTATACTTTAGAAAGGATTCACAGCTCTCTGTTTAGTTTCATATACGATCTACTTTATTTTATCTTGCGCAAGATTAAGAATGCGGTTCAACATTTCCAGGATGGCCGAGGAGACGTTGAAAATGGCGCACACCCGGAACTACTTTGCAGATCAAAAACGGATAGAAATGTTGAGAAAAATATCGATAATCTGTTCCGATCTGAACGGTCTGCACTGTTTTGAACAATGGCAAATTCGTATGGAGCGGTATATGAATGTAGGAGTCGTATATATTAAAGGGGATGCTAATTAAATATGTGTATATCTAAGATAAACAGTTTCACAGCGGTCGAGATATGATGCTGATTACAGTCGTCGTTGGCCGAGTGTACCGAATTGATCTAGAAAGAAGTTCTCTATCAAACTTCACCCCTTCACTTCCCAATTGAACAAGAAAATAGAACTTAATATCAAATATAGAAAATTGTATTGGCGGTTAGGGACAAGTTCTGAGCACTCAACGCAAAATAAACTTTGAGTCGAGTCGACAACCGTAGTTGCTGCTACCTAGCTTAGAATGGATTGCAGGCAGGATCGTAATAATTCTTGACGTGCTGATCGTTCCAGGAACGTCGCTTACATTGCAATTGATTTGAAGGGAGGTCCGCGCGCTTCCTGCATGGTTCATCATATTTTCATCTGTAGGAACGCGTCAGGACAATTCATGTGTGGACATTTAGCATTAGGGGATGCGTATAGTATCTTGGCATTCAATGAGCTGGAAATAAGTTGGCTGGAGGAATTAGAAAAGCAAGGAAGCATGGACCTGGTCGGCAGAGAGTGCCACTGGAATCCTAGTGAATCGAATGCCAATCGAAGCTGTTGCTTCTTCGACGACAGCTGAAGGCAGGAGACGTTGCGACCAAGGCAAGGACTGACTGTGGATAGAATGAGTCCACTTACATCGTAATTGTTATCCAGCGACTTCTGTAATTGTAGCGTTAAGTTCTGAATCGCCCGGTTATTCATTTACAATTGCCCGACCTCGAGCGTGGCGGGAAGTCAGTTGTTCGTGGAGGGGTGGCGACAATGGTGGACGCAGGCAGCTACCACTCTGCCGAAATCGGAAGTGGCTGCAGCTGTGGCACAACAATTGACGTCGGGATGCACTGACAATGCGTGCTACGGCCGGGGCTACAACGGAACTCCGCGTCCGATTTCTGGTCGTCCGGCACTTGCTTGGCGTGTACCTCGCACGGACCAATTCGCCGCGCCGCTTTCTAGTCCTTTTATTGCTATTGCTTTTGTTATTGCTGGTACGGCTGTTCGTGCACCACGTGCCAATTTTCAACGGGAAACCTGGGAAGTGGCTGTCGCTTGCCGCAAGTCGCCGCGAGGAATATTCAATTAGCGCATTTCACTCGTAGCGTGACGAACCAGCAATCGCTCTCTCCGACGGGGGCATTCCGGGTCGGGTTTCGTAACGATGCAAGCAATATCGCAATCGCGGATTGCAATGGCGAACGCTGACTGGCGACGCCGAGCTCGAAGCGATTTTCCGGCCGATTTGTGCGCAGTCACGAAGGGGCGCACGAGTCCAGCACGCACGGTCCGTGGCGGGCGCAGGGCGCGTTCAGGGAGGCGAAAGCGAACACTTGCGCGTACTCATTCACTAGTTCGGCCGTGACACCGAAGCTGGTCCGACGACCGACCGCGAGTAGCACAGCCCGAGCGAGCGAGCGGCGACGACGACGACACCGAGCAGCGAGCAACGGAGCTGAGCCAGAGCAGTTTGTCTGAGAAGGAGCACGGCGACAAATGGTGGTGTAGCCGTGAGGCCTCTGGTGCGGAGTTGCTTGCCTGGCGACGACAATTTTTCGATCCGGAGTTTGCACCTTTCCGACACGAAATTCGACCGTACTGCACTCGATCTGAATTCAGCACGGTCTGGCGATCAATGCAGACAGTTTTTTTGGATTTCGCAAGCGTGCCAGGGCGTTTTTGAGGGCAACTACACGGACCAAGTACGAAAATGTGCTGCTGCTGCGAACGAGAATATTGGGTGACGACGAGCAGCCATCAACCAGCAGCAGCGAGTCGATTGGAAGAGCTGGCGGCGCCAGCGGGAGGGGCGTGACGACAGGCAACAAGATGTCAGTTGCGTACACTACCGGTCGAAAGTTGCCGCACTTCACTGACCGCTCGCGCGAAATTCAAACGGCAAATGCGACACAACACACAAACTCCGGCAACAAACGGAATTGCTCGCGTCTCGGCTAAGAATCAATTTCCGATTTCGCGTTGGCAATATCACGCGCGAGCACAGCAATTGGAATGTTTACTAGCTGAATGACACTGCACTGTACACTTTCCAATTTGAGAAATGCGATAATTGTCAACCGTTTGACGTTTCATAGCTGACATTAAAAACTTGTGTTGCCGAGACACAATTTGTGCACAACCTGTTTAATTGCTGATTGCTTCCCACCTGGCGTCTGAATAAACTCCTGCCTATAGCGAGAATCGCACCCTTGCTTATATTACTACGGCATATCTGTATCCACGGCTCAGTCCAGCTATCCCAGAAGATTTCCTACACTCAATTTGCCAGATTGACTGCGCTCGCCTGGCCCTTTTTTACTTCCCATTCGACCGAGCCCATCTTGCGTGGGACGGTACAGGATCCGCATCACGACTTGTCCGGCATCAGGTGTCAAACGGACGAGCTGCGAGCACCGATTAGCAATAGACCCCTTCTTTGGAACGGGAGGATGTCCCGTCGAAAAGCAACAAGATTACAAGACTCTATCGTGCGATCGCCTGCTTGTTAAACGCTTTTCGTTCTCACTGACGAAAACACACTTGCCGACCGACAATCTGTTCTAGTCTAGCCCACCCCGACGTTGTTGTTGACGTACGAGCGAACATACGCACATGACATTCTAGTTTTTAGTCAAACTATACCTGGAATAGTACAGTTCGAGTAAACTATTTAGTACTGCCAGCAACATGAAAAATATACGAGTATTTCCATATGTATACTTTAAAGGTCCCACCACACTCCAGGTACGCGACGCATTTCGAATATTAACCAATAGTTGTACATCAATACATGGAACTTATTTAACTATTATGATTTGACTTGATTGTACAGACTTTTTATTCCACTTGATTGAATAATAAAAAAGAAGTTTTACGTACTGATTACCACGCCACTCAAATCCTTGTCTCCCAGCTTCATAGTCGTGACGTCACTGACAGACTAGGCCAGTTTTATTCGCCAAACGAAATCGCCTGCAAGGGTAGAAGCAATACATCACCGTCAAGAGACGTGACGCATTTCGTTTCACTCGCTAGATTGGCGACAAGAAAAACAAAAGGCCTGACGTCACCGACTGCCAAGAATATGGCACATAACAAGTACTTTGCACGTAACGAACGTAAATTTACGTCCAGCTGTGCTCGCTATGCCTCCAAGGGACAATTGAATGTGAAATCGAAGCATGGCAACACAGAGCAAGGATAGGAATTACAAATTGTAAAGTGGGATTTTCAATTTTCGGTTTTTTAGTTTTTATTTAAACGCTACACATTCTCAATTTCGGGGGATCGTGTATGCTGTTGTTTTTCGCCTTAACTGTTTTACTTGATGCGGGGAGAGCTTAGACGTGTTCATGCACCGTCGATTTATTAGAAAGTTGTTGCGGCAAAGTGAGCGAGCTCCTTTGAAATAGTTGATTTGATTCTGATGTAATTTAAGACTGCTCCTGATGTTTTTACTGCTATCCGAAAGATAGTACTGACATTTTCATAACAATTGATGTTGATGGTTACATTATCACTGAAGTTCTTATGCTGCCTCCTTGGCTAAACGCTCGGCCTTCTCGACGACCTCTTCAATGGGGCCGACCATGTAAAACGCCACCTCGGGTAAATGATCGTAGTCTCCTGCTAAGATCTTTGTGAAGCCCTTGATGGTCTCTTCCAGTGGTACAAGCTTGCCAGCATGACCAGTGAATACTTCAGCGACTTGGAATGGCTGTGACAGGAAACGCTGGATCTTACGAGCACGCGCAACGGTCAGCTTGTCTTCTTCTGACAACTCGTCCATGCCCAAGATGGCAATGATATCCTGTAGAGACTTGTAATCTTGCAGAATCTTTTGCACACCACGAGCAATATTGTAGTGCTCCTGTCCAATGATGTTCGGGTCCATAATACGGGAGGTCGAGTCGAGGGGATCGACGGCTGGGTAGATGCCCAATTCCGCAATGGCGCGAGACAACACAGTTGTGGCGTCCAAGTGGGCGAATGTGGTGGCTGGGGCAGGATCAGTCAAATCGTCAGCTGGCACGTAAATGGCCTGCACGGACGTGATAGATCCCTTCTTTGTTGTGGTGATGCGTTCCTGCATGGAACCCATGTCAGTTGCCAAAGTTGGTTGGTAGCCGACAGCGGATGGGATACGTCCCAGCAAGGCTGACACTTCCGAGCCAGCTTGGGTGAAGCGGAAAATGTTGTCGATGAAGAGCAGCACATCTTGTCCTTCTTGGTCACGGAAGTATTCGGCGACGGTGAGGCCAGTCAACGCGACTCGAGCGCGGGCGCCTGGCGGCTCGTTCATCTGTCCATACACAAGCGCGACCTTCGACGTCTTGTCCTTCAGGGAAATGACTCCAGACTCAATCATTTCATTGTACAGATCGTTTCCTTCGCGTGTCCTCTCGCCGACTCCGGCAAACACCGAGTAACCACCATGGGCCTTCGCGACGTTGTTGATCAGCTCCATAATCAATACGGTCTTGCCGACTCCGGCGCCACCGAACAAGCCAATTTTGCCACCTTTCGCGTATGGGGCCAGCAAGTCAACGACCTTAATGCCCGTCACCAGGATTTCTTGTTCGACGCTCATTTCTACGAATTCGGGCGCCTCGGCATGAATAGGAGCGGTCTTGGTGGATCCAACCGGACCGCGCTCGTCAATCGGCTCGCCTGCAATTACACATTCAAGTCATCGCCGGCTGCCCTACGCACCCTCGGCGTCACTACTTACCAATCACATTTATGATGCGCCCCAATGTCTCAGCGCCGACCGGGATACGAATCGGGTAGCCCGTGTCGTTCACTTTCTGCCCGCGAATGAGACCCTCGGTACCATCCATGGCAATCGTGCGCACAGTGTTCTCACCCAAGTGCTGCGCCACCTCCAGTACTAGACGAGGCGACCTATTTTCGACTTCCAGAGCATTTAGAATCGGGGGAAGTGCCTCGTCGAATTGCACGTCCACGACGGCACCAATGACCGCGACTACCTGCAAGAAAACCACATCAAGTCCGCTTCCTCACGTTTGCGAGCTCACCTTTCCAGTCGCAACACCTGCGGCTTTTGCGGCAGTCTTGGCAGCATATCCGCGGCCTGCAACAACAGAACATTCATGTAATCGCGCATCGGGAAGAGATATGGGGCCGAACGCAAAGAACTTGGCGAGACTCAGACGAGCTTACGTAACGGAACTGGTGCAGTTCTTGGTCGAATCGTTCGCTCGTCTGAGATGCGACCCGTGTGGCTTTGGACTCGCGGCAATTAGCAGACAACTGGGCATGCATGTTTTCTGCATTCAAGAACGAAAACGGGAGTGCATCTCCATGAAAATGTCATCTGATATGATGACATAACCTCGAATTTGATTTTGTCGGAGCCTTCCCAACAGAACTTCTTGGGTGGATTCCAAGTCGCATAAGACCCGCAAGGCCGTCCGTGCTTGGCCTTTTCAGCACCGACGACACGCCTTGGCCGTGTGCGAGCATTTCGAATCGCCTCGGCGTTATGTAATCGGGCGACATGGTCGCACCGCAAAGCCCAAAGCGACACAAATCACGCTCTTGCGGGCACGTAACCCAACGAATTAGTGCAAATACTCACTGAAATGATTGACGAACGACAAAACTTTAGTGGCGTCTGCCTTAGTGGCAGCTCGTAGGGCAAACATTTTGCTGCTGTCCTCCGGGAACAATCAAACTGCTTTGCTTTTATCTGCAACGAGGAGAATTTGCCGTGAGCACTTGCAGTGAAAATTGGTTCAGACTCAAACCGCGGCACACGTCAAACGACACTCGACCGGGGGACTAGCGAGAAAACTCGGCACTGTGCAAAACTCGAAATGAAAATATGGCGAGCTATCGACGGTGCAAAATCCACCGGTCTGAACGATCCCCACCTGTCCTTTCTTTTTGGCAGTCGACTTACCTCCCCGATGGATCAAACTCGACTAAAAATTTCGCTCGGCCAGGAAGCCAAAACGGAAATGGACGGGAACGTGGATTGGTGTTGGTGACGATTACGCAATTCATGCGACAGCACAGTTGACAGTGTTGCGGTACCTGGCGGCAAATTCAGATACTTCACCTAAACAACACGTTGGACAAAATCATTTGTTTATTGAATTATTTCATTCAGTTCGACGTCGGAAGCGTACAACGTCTTGATTTCATTTTTAAAAGCCACTTCCCGAATACACCCACACGCCATTTCCCCCCCGATGTTGATTTTCGCTGGAGAGCAGGGCCACCGCGAAAAAACCGTTTATATCAAACGTAAAAAGAAGGTATAAGCTTAACCATTTACTGACCATTGTTTTTTGAGCATCGATTTTTCACCACATTTCGCTTAGTGAATTGAGTTAGAATGAAATGTCTAAATAATATCTTCAACATTTGACTGAAACGACAACGCTTTATGCTGTACAGCATTGAACAATTGATTGGGAAGACATTCCAGCCCAATTCTTCGAGCTTTTGTTGCTAAATGGCTACCATACGCTTTCTGAAGGAAATCTACACCGATCCCTTGCAGAAGATACTAATATTTGTACTTGTACCTACTGTGGTGTCAAGAACAAGGTTCAAGAAACTAAAAAGACGATAACAAATTAACATACTATATATCAACTTGGAAATACACGAATTGAATTTTGTAAATTATTTATTTCAATGTTGAACGAGAAAATATAGTGTTGGTCACGTCCTCAACACCTGGAATAAAGCTAATTATTGGTAGATCTAACATTAATTTAAGTGAAAATGTTAATACAAATTAATGGAGGCAATAAACGATTGAACTGAAGTGTATTCAATGTGGTTATTTATATTACTAATCGATATTAAAAATAATAACAAAACATGATTTCCACTCCGTGACGTTTACATATTGAAATCAATAGTTTAGACTACCAATTGTTTAATCCATTTGCTTTGATATCCATTTTGATTTTAAACAAACATAAATGCTTGCTGTTGATTTGTACGATTGAGGCGCAAATAATCATATTATGTTATACATTGATGATTTCTTTTATTGACGAATCACGAATTTGTCTCCAAGGGGTGATGTTTATGAAATTTTTCATGTTGTTCATTATTCAAAAAAACAAAATTTATTGTTGACTCCATGAATTGAACTCGAAAGAAACTGCTCAAACGGCTTTGTTTTTCTTCTTTCGCTTCTTCTTTTTGTCGTAGTAATTTGCTTCCTGTTTTTTTATTATACAGTTACGACAATACCAATCCTCACGCTCATCGGGCGGTACTTGTATTCCCACGCAAACCCTATGTTCAATGATTGAAAGAATAAAGGAGAAGATACACAAAATTAATTAAAAATTTGTCAACTCATTACAGAGTACATCCAATCAGTCATGCTGTTTGTTTTTTTAACGTAAAAGTACAACAGAAATACATAGAAATCAGAGTGTGCAGTTTTTAATTACAGAAAAGATCGAAATAAAACAGCTATCAAAATTGAAAAATTTTTGAAGTGTCGCGAGACACCGATATACATATCAAGACAGGCTGGGATGAGGTTCAGATGGTGAAACAAATCTCTGTATGCCATGTGTCAATACCAATTGCTGCGACATGCTTCTAAATGTAGTCTCACATTCTTCACAGACGTACCAGCCGAATATGTAATTAATTCGAGCGCCCTTCCGACCGCAAAATCAACGGGTTGACGCGGAGAATAGCAAAAAGGCGATCGCATCAGTTGCGGTCCCGATTTAAACTTATTCACATCCACTAGCTCAGTAAGTCGCGAGTGTAAAGAAAGAAATAAAAGAATGGAATGCACCCGAAGGTCCCGCACCATGCTATCGGATTCATTACAACAACCCGCAGATATTTTATGATGTTCTTTTAAAAAAAAAATACGATCCAAACACAAATTTTAATGCGATTTTGCATACATCCGTTTCGACGATTTAGGAACTGTTCACGTCGAGTTTAATTTACATGAAACATCCATTGGCTTGTTTTCATAGGAAACAAAATTATATTATAAAGTGTGTCTTGAGTGGGTCATGCTGTAGAAAATATGTTCCATTGAAGAAAACAAAAGTAATATGAACTAAACATAATTTCAAGAGATGCTAGAAATAAGGGATTAATGAAATCCTGAACTGATTTTCGACAACATTCACACTACACACAATCAGTAGCATATAATCACACAAACTTGCTTACCAATGATACCAAGCGTCGCAACCATCGCAACCGATCATCGGTGTTCCATCATCGACTCGACCGCAGGCTGGACAAATCCAAACTTGATTTCCCTCAGCATCCTTGGCGGATGTGAATTGTTTACGCATGATTGCAAAAAAAAATGATTTCACCGTTAAGAGCGTCGAAATTTGATTTAGCAGATAATATAGAATTCATTGAACGAGACATACGTAGAGAAAGAAAAATAATCCTATTCGCGAGTTTCGGATGCAATTAAACAGTTCTTACATAACGAAAAGCGCCAATGCATGCATGCAGGCACGACTAAATGATTAATACATGTCGTGTTCACATTGAAATGAAACGAGGATGGAAGGATTCAATGAACCATAATGAGATACATGTAAGCTTGTCAGGCGGTTAGCCTAGATAAATTTCAAATCAACCTACAATTGGTTCGGTGTTTGCTTGTTTTGCTGTGGAGCCTGCGGCACTTGATGCACCTGCTACTTTTGCACTGGATCGTAAACCTATGTTGCTTCCACTGGCAGTAGCGCTGGCTGCGACAACACTTGGAAGCAGATCGTTGCTCGCTTTTGATTCAGCGCCAGGAATACCTGCACCATCAGTTCCAGTCCCTAAGCTTGCCAACTGTGCTATGCCGGCTGAGTTTCCAGGTGCTGCGACCGATTGTCCTTGAGATAACGAGCCAGCAGCAGCACTATTTGTTGCATTTTTCGATGGACGTCCAGGACCTCGGGTTGTAACCGCCGTATTACCAGACGGCGCATTTGCCGGTCCTGTGTTAAAATTGGCGGACGACGTCTGTTCAGAGTCGCTGCTTTTCTCCTCTGTAAAAAAATATCGAAGAAAACAAACACGGAGCATACAAGCACGGGCAACGTAAAATGCAGGGATGAGTGTTTTCAATATGTAAAATATGACAAGGCATTGTGTGCTCGTCGCTTTCCCATTGAATGTTAAGCGCTATCACCGTGGCGAATCGTGTGAGCAAGAACAGCGAAACCAAACTGAGTTCACACACTCGGGCTATTTATGTTCAAGCTGGGTATGATGATGTCACAGACTGCGGTTACTGGGTTATGGCACACAGGAACCAATACGATCTGGCGCAATGGATCGCAATGATTGTTGAGCAACATTAAAATATTTGTGGCATGACGTGATAAGCGTTAATAAAAGTAATTAAAAAATGTTATTCACATTTTGGATGGGGGAGAGGGCGCTTTAATAAACTGCTAGTGAATTGGCTGCAAGAACACAGGAGGAATGCTGGCGTTTTCAAACCATTACAAAAGGAAATGATGCACAATGGAAAAATACACTTCAACATCACTGTACGGTATCGAATGTGTTCTTGCTTGTTTGAATGAAATGTTTGAAATGAGATTGTTTGAAAGGACGTTCCGTGAAAACAATTACTTTATTTTTTCAATCTCTAGTTGCCTCGTATTCGAGCACCACTACTCACGATATAAGAAGACGGACGAGCCGATGGCGCTGATTCGTACACCACATTCGTTTCGTTTGGATCTAGCTCAGCGCAATATTTTTCATCGCTAGCTGAATTGTGATCGCGCAGGCTTGCAGTGCTCGACATTGCAATTGCAGACGGAGACAGAGGAGCTACGATAGAGCTGTGGTTATCCCAATAAGGTAACATTGTTGATGGTTGCAGTGCTGCATTAGATTGTACGGCTCGATTTATGTTGCAGGACGACACGATGGACTCTAGAGGATATTTGGTAGCAGTGGCGAGACTGAAATCGATCTCGTGGAAGCCCTCCTCCTTCGTCTCGTGTTCGAAATAAGAGGCTTCCTGTTGTGATCGTGAATATGTTTCGGACGAACTGCTCAGCGCGACGGGAAGCGATTGTAGCGTTCGCCCTCTACTAAGGATAGGCGATTGAGAATTTGAACCCTCCGTCATAGATACAGCCGACACTAGAGACAATGTCAATTTTTTACACATTATATACACACCATTTACTGGACAGACAATTACTATTGTTCCTGGAGCTAGTAAGAGTAGAAAACAGTAGATTTGACGAGGAGCAATTCAACAGATTGCTCCGAACATCAAACCCAACATTGGTACTCACTCGTGGATGCCTTCTGTTTCGGCGGTCGTGTTACAAGTGGCGAAATCCGTGCTAACTCAGGCGACGATTCACGTCTTTCGTCTATACCGATATTATCAGCACCATCTTCTGCGCCATTCACCGACTTTGTACTCCTTTAATAAAACCAGACTTGCAAAAAGAGCTACGACATGAACATACGAATCAACACATACATTTTCTTCATTTCTTGCACATCGTCGCTAGCAACTGATTGTGGCGAGCCAAATTTCAATGTTAACTTCGGTATGGTCGATGCCGATGATGAAGAAACAGCACCTGAATCGTGTTGCGTCAACGGTTCACTAGTAGTCGATGTGGGTTTCATATCATCGATCTCGGCGAACGGTTGCTGTTGTCGCTAAAAATCATTTGCCCGTAGAGTTGAATGGTTCAACCGAAACCATTTCATAATACTCACCCCTTTATCTTTACGTTTCTCCTTTTTCTTCTTGCTACGATCCTTCTCTTTCTTTTCTTCTTTGCGTTTTTCAGCCTTCTCTTTGCTCTTCGCCTTGTCTTTCTTGTCCTTCTTCTTCTTAATCTTTCCATCCTTGCCGCGTTTACCCTTTTTATGTTCTTTTTCACGCTTTTTATCACCTTTAACAGTTGCACTGCCTGCAACTACCGGTGGCATCTCATCACTCATGTTTGAATTTACATTAGCCAGATCACCATCTCGATTCAACTCGACCGCGTCATTTATCTCCATTGTAGTTTTGGGTTCATTTAAACGTTGGCCGTTGGCATTCTTATTCGGACTATGCTCGTGATTGTTAGTGGCAGCAAGATCAAATGGCGAAACATTGACTAACAATTCATTGCCGCTATTACCACGACTATTTGCTAGACTAGTCGAGTCTGGAGGCGCCCGATCGCCCTCTGTATCAGATTTTGTGACGGATTTATCGTCGTCACTGATCTCAATCGGGGCGTCTAAAATTTTTGGCGATTTACTGGTTGTGCTGGCTCCAACTGAGCTTTGAAAGATGCTTAAATTAGGACTTTCCATCTTTGTGTTCGCGCTTTTTAGTGAACTGTACGAGGAGCCGAGCGTCGTTGTTGCTGAAGAGCCACCCGACTTGTTTCCCCGCGACCCGAGACCGGGAGATAGCTGCAATTTCAATGAGTCCGGAACCAATGGCGGGACATTGCAGTACACGTTGCTCTCTAGATCCAATGGTAGTGGCGGCGGTGGAGACGTGGATGGCATCTTGTCAATCTTGGATGGTCGAATTGGTGGACGCAGCCCCATGAATTCGTTATATCCGAATTGGTTGCTGAATGGCAATAGATTGCTGGACGGATGCATGAAATTCGGATTTGGTATTAGTCCCGGACCCGCGAACAAGTGAAATGCGTTTAGAAGTGGGAAGCGGTTCATTCCGGTGAGAAATTGGTTACTGTTCGCTTTGAACATATTCAACGGCGACATATCATCGCGCTTCATGGCTTCCAAGCCCATGGGTGGCATTCCCATGCCCGGAGGAAAGCCGGGAGGCAAATTCATCTTGGCAGACGCCGCTCGCTTGCTGGGACGCCCAACTTTATTCTGACGTTTCCGTGGTGCCTTTGCGGGCATAGCAGCTGGATTATTGTTGCCGATCGCCTGAATGCCTTTCGACGTTGAAGGTACACTGGACAGATTGAGAGGTGCCGATTGCTCGACCAGCGCTTGTTGTTTATTTTTGCGTGGTTTTCTTTGGGGTTTCTTGGTGGGCTCAACCGCCGCCTGAGACGGTCGCACGTGCATGAAAGCGCTGTCGGAAAATGGTGGCTGATAGCCAGGGGACGCGGTAGCGGTGGTGCCTGCAGGTAATGGCGACATCGAGAGCAGCTGCGATCCAAGAGTCCCAGGAATCAACGGGGAGGAGGAAATCCGCGGCGGTGAGTCGTCATCAACGACAATGATATTGGGATCGGTGTGCGGTGGCGAGTCAAATTTAACGGTGGGAACACGCCGAATTGTCGTTGACTCGGGTAGAGTTGGGAAGCCACTGTACAATTCAACTTGCGGCATACTACCCATTGATAATCCTTTTTGGACATCCTCACGAGATTTTTTGGACGATATCTTTTTGAAAATACTGTACTTCTGCTTGTCCAGCTCGGAATTAAGCTTGATTTCGTCCGAAGCCACGCTGGATTTCTTGTCGGCACCGCCGAGCTGAGCGGCCGATGTGGTGGAACTGACGTGGCTTAAGGCACTCGTAGGGTACAGCGACGCGACGGGCACGGTTTCCGATTTTATTGTAAGATCAGAAGGCAATGAAACTGGTGGGAGTGTCTCAAATACAGAGGACGAGACCGACTGCTGTGGCGATACAGCCGAAGCCCTTGCTGCATGCTGTTTCGCTTTGCCCTCCCGAATCTTGGCACGCTTGCCAGGAGGCTTGACCGTTTCCGAATCGCTTTTTCGTTTCTGCATTTTCGCGAGATGTCGTTCGCGGCGTCGCTGCTCTTTGGTCTCCGTCGAGCCTGCCGTCGTGTTTTTCTGTCTTTTCGACTTTTTCTCTATCTTCCCAGCAATCGGGGTCGAGGCGGCAGAGGTGCTTGCAATGGTGACCATTGGAGGTGTTGCTGCGACCGCTGCATGAGGTGGCGTCACCGATCGCATTGGCCTATAGTCTAAAAGTAAGCGTGAATTGACCACGAGCCGATTGACGTCACACAACTGAAAATCTTACCCGGGATAACGGGTGTTTTCGAGTCGGGCAGTTTACCCTCTCGCGCCGGTGAAATGAATCCGGACGAAGTCATCATAACGCTGCTTATCTCGCGCGTGGGACGCCCTTCGTCTTCGTGGAGGAATCGCGACTTTTTATACGATGTGGTCAGTTCACAGATGTCCGGTCGCTTGAAAATCGTTTTGTTGTTGTTGTTGATGATGTTGGTGTTGTTGACTGTTGTGTGCGTGATATCCGTGATCACTGAGGAAGGATCGGAAACTGTATTAGCGATTTTCTGGCCGGTTGCGGCCTGGTCGGAGAAGCCAGAGCCATCGTCTGTGGAGTCAATTAATATGGTGTAACGGAGCTCCGGCAACGCAATTCCGTGAACGTTCAATTTACCTTCTTTTTCGGGATGAACCGGCGGAAGATACTCGTGCACGTACACGGGTCGAGTTATCACTTCCTTACTGCCGGGCTTCAGAAAGTTCAGACTCGATTCTTTGCGCACCGGATACCGGGGCACGTCCACCGCACACGGAACCGAATCGACGTTATTTATGTACTCGAGCAAATCGGGAATGTTTATGCCTAGATCACGAAACGCCAGACCAACATCATCCAGATTGGCATCGGTTCTAGAATCTAGGGAGCATCATGAAACAGTTAATCCATTTACAGGCACGACATGGTCGCGTTTCGAGAGTTCGCATATTAGAACTTACACAGTTGTGTATAGCGAAACGTCCGGACCGATAGTTCCTGAATATATTTGTGCAGAATGTCTGTAAGCAGCTCCAAGGGCGTGGACTGACTAGTGTGCCAGCCGATGGCCTGACAAATCTGGGCGACCACAACCCGTAAAATTTGATTGGTGTACTCCTCCATGGTTCCGGGTGAAATCCACCTTCATACAAATCGCTAGCAAACAGAACAGCAATACAGATCAACGTTCGTCAAATGAGTCAATTGGAATAGTGACTAGAATCCAATCGACTAGAATCTACGAGCTCGGGTCGGCATGCTGCCGCGAAGTCGTCCTCTGTAACTGCTACGACGCTTGGCGATAAAATGAACGTACATATTCACCTAACGTTTGCACGTAGGTGGTAACCACCTAGTACTTTTTAATCGACCACAATAAGTCTTTATTTTAGGGTCAACTTCGATACAATAACAACCAACAAATGATAACTAGAATCACGCTTAAATAACATTTGACGCTAGTTGAACGATGTCAAACTTGACAGCTTAGTGCTATGAACTTGGTTGCGAATGAACAGACAATTTTGCATTGAATGCATTTGTATATGGCATCACTAAATTCCATCCACTCTCCGAACCATTTCTTCATTCCGTACAATTCACATGGAATTTCATTTGCTGGAGTGGCCACGAGTAAGAGCGAGATGCAGCAATCACAATCCACAGCTTGCTCATTCCTTCGCGCAGTGCTACCCATCATAACGTTGCTAGACGTCACAGCCAGAGGTCTTGCTAGCTGTGTATACCGTAATAAATGTCCGATTCGCAATTTGACGGCTGTGTAGTTATTTGGAGTGTGCGTGACACGCTGAACGCAGAGGGTGACAGGCAAACGTCTCTGGAAAACAAACTCACGGACTGTTTCGGTCGCGAAACTTGCAATCGGTGTTTCGCAGACGCTTCGCTGCGCCTTTTCCTATTCGAATTGCCCCAAATTGCGCGAGTGCCGCTCGCCAGGTGTTAACGTGAGCGTGAGGAGCAAGCGGTGGTCCGCATGCGTGCTTGGTGCTGTTTTCAGTGATCTTGCTTTCACTGGTCGCTCTCGAGCACGGCCTAAGCTAGGCCGCCGTCTCTGTCTGCTGCTAGCCATTATTGGAATTGCCGTCGTGCGCTGGTGATGCTTGGAAAATATTGGCCGCGCCAATTCGCAGAGAGCATTCCGATTCGGCAACTGTTGAAGTGTGGATATTATTGTCGCCGTCGTCCGATTTGTGAATGAAGTGTCGCAGTGCGAAAATTGATGACAGTCGCAACTGATTAACTGTGAATAGCAGCACCGTGGTAATTGCTCGAGCGACGTGCAGGTGCGCAACGGCCGCGGAGGCAGGAGTGAAGAAAGTAGTGGACTATAAGCTGTACGGCATACATGTTTTCATTGTGAGATGACTGCCGCCATCTTTGATCGAGAGGTTGGTTCTTCTGACCGCAACGTTTTAAACAATTCACAGCATCTATTGTATAAGGCCTTGCCATCAATCCGAGTCTCAATCACAATCCCAGTTAAAATTTGAGTCGCCGCCTCTGGCTACTTTTAAGCCCGCAATACCTCGTTCGCAGCCTCGCAGACCATCCCTTTTCGTTGCATTGATTATGTACTCGGCGTTCCTTCACCTCCAGTGACAAGCTGTCAAAGTTCGGTGACATTAAGGCTAAAGGTGTCTGCACACTGCCATTTTGGTTTCAAATTGTACTAATTCCGGGCAGGAGCTAATCGGTACCTTTTAAAGACTTCCAAATCGATACACGTTGAAAACTAACAAAGAAATCAGAAACCAGGATCACGTTTTAATAAGAGACCATCCGAAAACGATATGACAATTGAAAATTAGTTTGTGATGTGACAATATGCAGTCTAGCCGCAGGGATGAAGATGACATAGGAGGCGCAGCTACAGTTTAGCTGACTTCTCTCGATATCTTTCCCATCAAAATAAGACCCAGGAATATTTTACTAAATGTCTGCAAACAGATTTCTCTGTTTATTCAACTGGTATCCATACAATACAGCTGCTTTCTTTCTATCCTCAGCAAATGGTTAAACAATTTTCCTGCATTTATTAATTAATATCCTCCATTTTCCCATGTCTAGATTTTAACTACCTCCTACAATGCATACGTGCATTGTAAAAGGATGGAGTACGCCTATCACAATGAAATAGGTTTGCCATTAAAACCTGTCTGCCTGTCTAATGCAAAACTATAATTATATCCTTTTGAGCTATGTTAAACATTTGCTTCGCTGCTTCATTTATGAACGAATTAAGAGTGACACCAAATTATATCCCGATTTGAAGTAGTCGGCTGCTCGCAAGGAAAATTACCTTCGAAATGTCTGGTCGCCAGGAGAAGTTGTGTCATCCAATTAAAATCTAAACCCACACGTAAATGTCATTAAAGCATTCAATGATTTCTCAAAATTCTAAAGATGATTACTACTCCGAAATGGATATCTTATTTTGCACGAATTGCCATGACACCAACTTCAACAGCCCGATTATATGTCTCTGCACGGGTGGTGAACGTACAGCTAAAGTACGTGTCCCTTCTCCTGCGCTTGTCCCTTCTCCATGCGCTTCGTATTGTGCTATGTTTTGATGATGGTGTTGGCATAGCGACATGAATGAATGTAATGAGGACGAAAGATAGACATTTCGACGAAGAACAAAACTGATACTGTGCACTTGTCGTTGTTTCTTGAAACAATTCGTAAATTCTATATTTGAGTTGTCATAGAATCGCGCGAATGTTCGTTGAAAGAATTTCTAAAAATTTCAATATGGAGGATATGGTACCGTAGGATATTCCGTAGAAAGATTTTCTTGCAACGAAATCGTTTATTTGAAATTGTGGGATGTATTCGTCTTCGAAATCGTATGTACATCCCGAATGATTCAGCATAAGTTGTTAATTTAAAAATGCATTGGCTTAAATTTTATGCATGGTGATTTCTTATCGGGGATTTTCAGAACTATTTTTTTCTCAGTCAGGCATCGTCTGAAAACTCTATCCATACCATGAATTGTCTTTCGGGGTATTTTTTCGGCCCGGGGAGTATCTTGGACAATTCAGCGACTTTCTACGTGTTTCAGTGCTACTTAAATTATTTTTATGGAACACCCGAGGCGGCTGCCAATTTGTCGATATGCCAAGCTACCAACTGTCTAACTAGAGAAGTGCAACTGTAAGCCTTTCCCATCGTTAGTGAAATTCAAAATACTATTTAAAACTTTAAAAAGCAACTGGCATTTTCAAACTGATCATAATGTAATTACATGCCATCCTATTTATAGTAAAACGCAGTGTTTCTAATTAGTGTTCGCTCTCAGTCTTGGAGTTTCCAGGACTTTGTTGTCCTGTCGTCGTTGTAGAGGTAGCATCGGTTAACTCTTTGCCTCCCTCAATGAATGTCAATGAATCCGGTAAAAAACAAAAGTGAAGCGAATGAGTTACAGCGAAGGATTCATTGGTGTTCCTAGTTGGTTACAAGTGTTTCTAATCATATGTTTGCAGCTGTATGTAAATATTATTGGAAGGAAGGGTTGTATCTTGCCACTTGGTATATTTTTTTAATGCATTTTAAAATTGGAGTCCCCTCTGTTAAATGTGCTTAAATTATTAAATAACGCACACCATCTAAAATCCTATTGGTGGCCGATACTCGATTGAAAAGAAACTAAGCTCTGATTCATAGAATCGGCTGTGGCTTATCCAAATTCATTAAAAAAAAATATTTTTCTTGTGCTGAAAACTATAAATATTAAATAATTTCGATGCAGCTTTGCTTCTCTCGTTTGTTTGTTGCATATGATTTCCAAGAATGAATCAATGCGGTCTTTTTTAGCCCAATACCACGACGAACGTAACTATAGTCGAGGTGCGGACACACCGGGTTAATCGGCTCAGTTGCACGGTACCCCATCGCAAACAAGCCGAAACATCGCAATCGAAAATCGTATCGACTCGATTTTGTCGAGGACGGCGCCAACCCTACACGAAGTCAATCGTTTGTTGCCGAACAGGCAATCGTGGTGAGATCGTGTCGCGCTGCGCGCTACTGCGTACATTTATGGCAAACAGAGCAAATGTCAAGGAATCGGTGTGGATCCGAAGTCGGAAATTTCTTCTCTAGTTGTCGCAGGAACGGAGCCAAGCCAGCCGACGTCCGTGCTCTAGGGAACGAAACGAGTGGCGTAGTCGTCGTCGAGATAGCATTTAAAAACAATCAGCGACCGCACGAGGCGATCCCATGAAGAACGTTCGTCGCGAGTCCCTCCAAAGTGTTTTGCTCAAATAAAATAAATAAATAGAATTACGTGGGGTGGAACGAACGAGCGACACGACCGCACCGAATGCAGGCAGGCCAGGCGCACGAGCTCGACTTTTCGTTTTTGCTGGTGTATTTTCTGCGGTCCGACAGTTCCGTCCATTTCTCGGCTGCCCGTTCGCTCCGTGTCCGCGGTTCGTGTGAAATAAGTGCAAAACTGACTGTTTTCCTTGTGGCACGCACGGCACGTCGTCGTCAGGTGTCGGGGTTACCGTAAAATTCCAAGGATAATCGATAGGGAAAAGTGGAAATTGTCACGGGTCCGTCCGTTCGTTGTCCGTCCGTCCTGTGTTGTGCCGTGCCGTCCCGTCTAGCTCTGGTCGTTGGGCGGCCGCCAGTGCCTTAGCCGAGGCAAGGCGGTGGTTTGTGATTTGCCGTGGAAAAGACAAAAGCCACGGCTGCTAGCTGTGCCGTGCTTCGCCGTGTCGTGCGCCGCGCGTGTGATTTGCCCAAGGAGCCCGAGTGGCGTTGCGAACCGCGATTGCCAAACCCGCTGGGCAAGCCTACGAAATTGCCGTGCTGTCACAAATGTCATCACGGTCGTTCCGCTGGGGTCCGCCTCGCCGTTTCCCCGACTGTACGGTGTACGGACACCATCCATTTTGTGATGTCCTCTAGTTTGCGAGATGAAGCGTAATCTAGCCTCTGTGATTTTGAGCGTGCTTTAATTGTGCCGAGTCGGGTCTTGGAGTCCAGTGACCGTTCGCGGCTGCAGCCAACTCTCTAGCTGTGATTTGATGGATTTTAAGCGCAGCAAGCGCCCATTTTAGTGAGGCTTTCGTCGCGGTCTTCCGCCGTCACGATACGTGCAAAAGTGTCAAGTGTGCCATTTTGTTGGTGTCGTGCTAAGCGGCCGATCGGGATCCTTGGAAAAAGTCGACGGTCGTCCTTGATTGCGGCTTGAGTGCGATCGTTAGCGAGCTGAGAGCGCCGCGCCCGCAACTTATCCCCGTGTGCCATTATTAACATTAATCGGGCTGCGTGCGGCTGTATGACGGCTCATTTCTGATGGATGAAATTGTAAGCATTTGGTGTGACAGAATCGACTTGGAATTTCACAGCCTGGCCATTGTGCGGAGTTGTCGGGCATTACCCCTACCTACCTTGAGGGGGCCCGGGCTCTCAACCAGACGTCTGTCTATTCAGCCGACGTCCGAAAGGATTTCGCTCGCGGTTCTTGTCACGGCTAAACGCTCGTCGTGACATTTATATCGATCTGCCAGCGAGCCAAGTGTTGAGTTTCCCAGTCCGGAAGCGCTACAGAATGTTTTCAACAATGAATCGGGGGGGGGGGGGGGGAAATCAATAGGATACAGGCTCCTAAATACTTGATGCTGTCAACAATCCCCTGCCGAAGACTGACTTGGCGTTGCATCCACAAATCCTTTACGGATTGCACAAGTTCCGAGCGAACGATTTATATATTTTGCCAGTTCTTATTTCGAGATGCACAGAGTCAACCCCCCCCCCCCTCCTTATTTTGTGATGTACAAAACATTTTGAATAATTCTTCACCAAGAGGAGGTGCACTCGCTCAATTTTAATTACTTTGTCATGCTGAAAAATACCAAATTTTCGCATCTGTTAAAGGTTCCCAATTGCTAACGTTGGGAAAAAAGAACTACTCGCCGAAAATGAGTAACTGAAGTTTTATCGACGATTGTAAATAGAATAGAACACTACGAGACCACATCAATTGGTAGCTTCATGAAAGCTCGACACGTTTTCGAACAATATACAATTTATTCGATCCTTATTGAATTGGAAATGTTCATATTGATGCCGAAGACGTCAACATCCTAAACCTGTTTTATTAATGTAGGATTAATTTGAAATTAGTCGTGTTACCCTTATCATATTTAGGAACTTAACAATAGGTGGGCCAAAGAAAATTGAAACACCCAAGTGTTTACGACCAAAAAATCAAGAATATGTACAATGTCCTCCGAAGCGGGTACCAAGTCTGAATAAATACACTTTGATCTTGTCGTCTGATTGTCCTTAGAAAAATTCTTATTTACATTAAATTTTACAAAAACAAATATATGAAATCGTAAATATTTACATGCATTTGATTTTTATATATATATATATATATACATATATATTTCAATCCCTCCCTTCCTGCGAAAAAATGGATAGCCTGGAAATAATAACGGCAACGGCAACAATCCAAATGGTAATGGCGGTTCAGCAACGGCCGCCGCAGTAGCAGGATCCGGTCTTGTCGGCGGTGGTACATCAGCGGCTGCCGCCAAAAATCAATTGGAGCAGCTAAATACTATGCGTGAAGCCCTATTTTCACAAGATGGATGGGGCTGTCAACATGTAAATCAGGATACGAATTGGGATGTACCCGGTTCGCCGGAACCACCAAAAAGTGATCGTGTTGGCGATTCAAGCGGACCGCCCATGTGGAAGCATCCGATAAATAATGGAACTGATTTGTGGGAGGCGAATTTAAGAAATGGTGGTCAACCACCACCGCAACCTGTACAGAAAACCCCCTGGGGACATACTCCGTCGACAAATTTAGGAGGAACATGGGGTGAAGATGATGACGGCTCGGATACGAGCAATGTGTGGACTGGAACACCAACAAATCCGGTGGCGCCGCAATGGACCCAGCCAGCTGGCAATCTTTGGCCGCCCACAGCCCCGGGGGCAGTAGCCGTTGCCACCGCACAACAACAGAAGAAGGAACCAGATTGGGGCTCGTCTTTGGGAGCAGGAGCATCTGGCGCCACCGGGGCTGGAACTAATGCATGGGGCGATCCTCGTGACATTCGTGGCGCGGCTCCAATTGATATCCGAAATACTGACCCACGAGATCTTCGTCCTGCAAATGATCTTCGCTTGATAGATCCAAGAAATGAAGCCATACGTGATATGCGTGGCGATCCTCGCGGCATTTCTGGGAGGTTGAACGGCACGTCGGAAATGTGGGGACAACATCACACTCTGACCCATGGTCAGATTCCCATTAATAAAATGGTTGGGCCTGCCGTGGCGGTCGCGGCAGTAGCTGCAGCAACAGGTGGTGGATCTGGTCCCGGTGCAGTGGTTGGATCTAATAATTCGCAATGGGGCGTGAGTCAACCAGTTACCGGCGGCGGGCCCAAGGACATCGGCGCCATGCCAGGCGCTAAGCCGACTGGCTGGGAAGAGCCGTCTCCGCCGGCGCAGCGTCGCAATATTCCCAATTATGACGACGGGACCTCATTGTGGGGACAACAACAACGTGTTGCAGCCGGCGTTTCGCATTGGAAGGATATTGATATTTCGCGCAACCATATGATCCGCGGTGCCATAGGAAATCAGGGTGGAGCGCCCGGCGTCGGCGCCAATACTGCAACTCCGATTCCACAAAGTGTGGGTGGTGGCCGTCATGGAAGTGCAGGTCCTAACAACCAAATCAAACCTGATGCAAGTATGTGGAGCCACGCCGCTCAGGCAAGCAGAAATAACGGAGCATGGGGCGATGATCAACATGGAGTTGGCGGTGCTGGTGGCGGCGGCTCCAATTGGGAAGAGAAATCAGCAGCAGCTGCTGCTGCCGCCGCGGCAGCTATGGGCAATATAGGTGGCGGCGGAGTTGGAGTCGGGGTCGGTGGATGGAACGATGCCACCGCTTCCAGTGCATGGAAGAATCAGAACAAGTCCCAAATCTGGCCAGATTCCGATTTAACAAGTGAATGGGGTGCTCCGCATGGTGTAGGCGGTGGTATCAACAAACCGCCTCCATCGAAACTAGGTGGTATGAGCAACGATTTGAGGAATAGCAAGCAGTACCGTTTGTTGGTTGAGCTCGGCTTCAAAAAGGAGGACGTGGAGCTCACGCTTCGCGCAACCAACTTAAATTTGGACGAAGCCCACGAACTTTTAATCTCACGCCAAAACGCCGCGGCGGCCGGCCTAGACTCGTGGCGCCGCGACGATCCATCATCGTTTGTAGTCAGTAGTGGATCCGGAGGAGGTGGTGGTGGATTCGATCATGCCAATGCCTTTGCGGGACGTTTCCCTGCCACGGGTGGACAACAGCCTGCCATGCAATTCCCGCCGGTAAGTGTCGACACTTGGCGACACTCGGCGAATAAAAATTATTTACTGATTTTTTTAGTTCCAGGTACAAAAGTACATTAACCAAGGCTCGCATAACGTTTCGGGCGGTCCTAATTTATCAGGGGGTTTCGGTGGTGGCGGCCAGAGTGGTGTTGGCCAAGGAGCAGGGGGTGCAGGCAATCAAAGCGGTGTGGGTGCGGGCGGTGTTGGCGCCGGCAATCATAATTCTGGTCAACCTTCCGCACAGCAGCTTCGAATGCTTGTCCAACAAATACAAATGGCTGTACAAGGTGGATTCCTAAGTGGACAAATTCTAAACCAACCATTAGCGCCAACTACCCTTATACTACTTAATCAATTGCTCAGCAGCATCAAAGTAAGTGTTTCGACCAAACAAATCATAAACGCCTTGCGTGCATGCTCAAGCTAACGCAATTGGTGGTATTGAATTTCAGCATTTACAAGGGGCACAAACCAGTATGCAACGTAATCCTATCAATAACATGCAATTATCATTGGCCATAACGAAATATAAGCAACAAATAGCCAATTTACAAAATCAAATTAATGCACAACAAGCAATGTATGTGAAGCAGCAACAGCAACAAGCTGCGGCTGCCGCCGCAGCCACATCTCATGTTGGCAGTTCAAATAATGAGTATTTGAGAGGACAACACGATGCCATAAGTGCTCTTCAATCAAACTTTTCTGAGATATCTCTAAATAAGGTAGGGCTCGATTGATTCGTGCGTGTGTGTGCAAGTTCAATGCTATCAATTTTCTTTCACCCCCAAAGACTGGAGCATTTCAAGGTGCACCAAATCCACAATCGAGACTGAACCAATGGAAGCTTCCAGTATTAGAAAAGGAAGTGACTTCCGATAGTACTGATTTTTCCCGAGCACCTGGTCCAACGGTTAAATCGACGTTATCGACAGCGACAAATGCCAATAACACAATGGGCACCTTAGGCCTACAAGGCGATGTGTAAGTAGTTATGGATGATAGCAAAACGTGAATGTGAGCTAATTTTAATTTTAAACTAATCCGCACCCCCTCAGTGGCACATGGTCTTCCGCACGTAATCTCACTGACGGATGGCCGTCCGATCCAAATAATGAAAATGAGAATAAAGACTGGCCAGCTGCACAGCCATCTCCTGCAACTGCATTTACTGACCTTGTTCCGGAATTTGAACCCGGGAAACCTTGGAAGGTGAGCATCTCGCTATTTCATACCCAACCATTTTCGGTAACGTTAAATCGGTCAACTTGAAACTTAGGGTACACAAATAAAAAACATTGAAGATGATCCCAGTATAACGCCGGGAAGCGTAGCTAGAAGTCCACTATCGATAAATCCGACGGCTAAAGATGCTGATCTCTTTGCTAATAGTAGCAAAACATCACCGACTGATTTACCGCCATTAAGTTTATCATCATCAACTTGGAGCTTTAACCCGTCTGGAAATCAACCGAATTTCTCAGGGTATGTTGCTGGACGCGGCGACCCAATATCAATCGCTGCTAATCGTTTCTGTGTTATGTCTTCCTTGTATAGTTGGGCGGATAATATTCCGCAATCGAGTGCCACAACATCCGATCTTTGGGGTGCGCCAATGAACAAGACTTCACGTGGACCACCACCTGGTCTAGGCTCAAACAAATCTAATGTTAGTTTAGTTGGTCAGAGTCCCGGGGGTGTAGGAGTGAGCATCGGAGGCGTTAGTCAAGGTGGTGGCGTGAGCGGCAACGGATCGGTGGTTGGATCGTCTGCCGGCGTGGGTGTGTCAAATCAGACGGGCGGCTCGAATGGTTGGATCGGCAGTAGTCTGGCTGGTCGCGTGCCCAACTCGGCAGCTGGAGGCGTCCCGGGCAGCTCGGCATCGGCAAGTAGCAATTGGTCCACTGCCAATTCTAACTGGCATTCAACATGGCTGCTATTGAAGAATCTGACGACCCAAGTATGATGTTCAAAACATTATTATTTACTGTGAGTGCAGTAAACAATTTTGCGTACCCTCTTAGATCGATGGTTCAACTCTACGCACTCTTTGTATGCAGCACGGACCTTTGCAAAACTTCCATTTATACTTGAACCAAGGAATCGCTCTGTGCAAATACTCAACGCGCGAGGAAGCTAATAAAGCACAAATGGCCCTAAACAGTTGCGTTCTGGGCAACACAACAATTTGCGCCGAATCTCCCAACGATAGTGAAGTTCAAAATATTTTACAACATTTGCCGGCAGTCGGTGGCGGTTCCCAGTCGCAGGGAAGTGGATCTGGCAGTAATAATGGCGGTGGTTCAGCTGGATCTGGTGGTGGTGGCAATTTATCAGGAGGCGGACTTGGTCCGTCTGCAAGTGCTGCTGGACAATCATCTTGGCGTCCGCAAAATCAACCGAATCCGTCACGATCGTCTGGTGAGTAATTTTTTTTGCATGTTGCATACTTTAAGCTCGAGCGCATAATCAAAATGATTAATTTTTATAATATATTTGTGAATTCACAGGCTCAGATACTTGGGGCGCAGGATCAGTTTGGCCTAGTCCAAATGCAACTGCAAATTTATGGACATCACCACTTGATGGGACAACCGAACGTGGAACACCATCGAATTTAAAGTCATTCTTACCGGAAAATCTACTTGAACTTAATTAAAAAAAAAAATAACGTGTTGACAAAACGTGAAAACAACAACAACAGCTACACAAACAATGCAAAATTTGAATCGATATTAAAATTAACATTGATAATAATAGAGTGTGGTAAAAACAAAACAAAATGCTGAATTTTTCCAAAAAACAACAACAAAAAACAAACAAAAAAAAACAAATAATGCTACCCTATTTAAGTGTTAAGACATAAACAAAAAATTGACAAAGATGCAACAAAACACCCCCCCCCCCCCACAAATCACGATTCAAATTTAAGAAACGAGATGAGTAAGTAATAGTCGATTAAGTATATATATTTCATACTTGGAAAATACATCAGTTTGTATGCATATATATATATATATATATATATATATATATATATATATATATACATGACTTATTGTATATACATATATTGTAATTAGTGTAGAGAAAAATTCAAATATGAAGGAAACATACACAAAATCCTTAAGACTAAAATGAAATGAATAAAAACAACCAACTGCAAAAACCTACAACACAGATGTATAACAAATAATTTCACAAAACGCTGCTAAGATACGGTTCATGCATACATACATGTATATATATATATGTATTTATATATATGTATATATTTATAAATGAAAAAGTCTATTTTATTTAAGTTAATTAATAAATAAGGTAAAATTGCAAAAAAAGTCTTTTATATGCATAAGAATATAAACATTCAACGTTTACAAATCACAAGAGTGTAATATATATACATATATATATATATATATAAATATATATTATTATTATCCTAGATATCATTAGGTTATTAGAAATTTTACAAAACTACAATACACAAACACACACACATGTACACAAACACGTAGTGATCTTGAGACAAGTGAATTAAACAAACAAAAATTGGTGGGTAGGAATAAAATCAATAATCTGAAATATATACATATATATAGATATGTATATATATTGAAATTTTAGATTTGTAAGTGTGAAATATGGTAAAAATTCGTAAATAACTTCATTGATATATATATATATATATATATATATATATATATATATATATATATATATATATATATATATATATGTATATGTATAGCTGTACCAAGAAAACTAGAACGGTATGAAGAGTTTTTTATGGGTGAGAAAACTATTCAGCAGATGAAGAAAAAAACCATAACATATATAAAACAAAACGACTTATTATCTGAAAGATGCAATCTAAAGAAGACGAAACGATAGTAGGAATAACGAGGAGAAAAAAAACATACATATATATATGCATATATATACACATGTATATAAATATGTATATATATATATTACATGTTACTAAATCAACTAACTACATATTTATATTTAGAAATAATGCATACACATCTCTAGTAAAAATTTATCTTTGATATATAGGAGGAAAAATAGAAAAGTGTGAAATCATGTTCCAAGAAGATGAAAAACTATACTGAAACTAAAGAAAAACAAAAACCAAGGACTACTACTACGAACAATGAACAAATAAACACATAATGTGTGGCGTATTTCCTCGCCCCGGAAAAATACAACAACAAATAATTTGTCTTTCGCGATCGCTTAAAAACAACCCTAAAAATATATATAAATTTTAACCGAAACAACCAAAAAATTAGTGAATTTAATCATTTGTAATAACAAGAAACAAAACAAAACTTGGAGCCAATAATGTGCAGCATGCTGCAAAAATTCATGCTGTACAAATGAAAACGATTGTAGATATTAGAATTTAGGGATTTATTTTTTGTTTGTTTTGTCTTTGAAACTAATAATTTAAAATAAATAATTGGTAACAATGGAAACAAAACGAAGAAGATGAAAAATAATCTACATGTGTGTGGGTATCAATAAAATGCTGATAAAATCATAACTGTGAGAAAATTAAATAATAATAATAATAAATAATAGTCGTCGTGTACACACATACACATCTCTCGTCCCATCACCCAGCCCAAATACCCCTCTGCCCCGCCCTGTATTTTTTTAAGTTAGTCAATAAGGAAATATGAAATTCTCTGTGTCTATTTTGTAAGGATTCATGTGTGGTAAATGTGAAATTCAAACTCGCATAAGAACTACTAAAAGTGTATCGAAATAGCAAGAAAAACATATATGATAATTCGAGTTTAAAGACAGGATGCCCCGTCGATGGCGACAGGACGACGACGAGACAGCAACAACGACTGGATGATGGGTGGAAACTGTAAACTTACACGATTGGTTGCACAAAATAAAGTTCAAATGTAGCGTGTAGATAAATTCAGTTTGTGGTCTTAAGACTTAATCGAATATCAGTCGCTCTCCGGAAACCATAGAATCGCGTTGAGATGATTTTTTTTGTTAAAAAAAAGAATAAAAATAAAACAAAACAAAAAATCAACGAATGGATCATTCCCTGTAAGGCCAAATGGATGAATTACGCATCCTACGAGAGATAACAAACAAAACAGGTTGGGACATAGCAGTGGAATTTACATACACAACATTGACGACTTATTACAGCTAACAAGCCAAGATTAAATTAATGTGTTGAAAATATAGCCGGCCTGTCGGCGTGATATTTTCAAGCGACAAAGTCTGTTCAGTATAAAAATGTGTTGCGTATCGCCAAAAAACAATGATTAAAAATCCACAACGATTCATAAATCGTAATATCTCTGAAATATATTTTCCTTTCTAAAAAATAATCATAATAATATTGCGGAAATAATGTATTTTTGACATTCTTGATAGCTTTACTCGATCTTCTTTCGATTTGTTTTGTTGTAATTATTAATATCTCTAAAATTAATGAAACTCAGCTACTAATTTAAGTGATTTATGCAATAAGGAAGATATTAATTCATATGAAAAACAAACACACACACATGAAAGAAAACTCTAGGTTTATATATAAGTGTATATACATATATATATATACATATATATACATATATACACACATATATATAAATACATATATACATATATATATATATATATATATATATATATATATATATATATATATATATATATATATATATATATATATATAGGGGAAGTAAGAAGAAACCGATGGTTGTAGTATTTCTCGTGCCGTTTATTATTATTATAATTATTATCATCATTATTAATTATGATTATTGCTGCTTGTATGTTACTTCCTTATGTTAATTATAAGAATTAAAATCAATCACTGTCATTTCAAGTGCAAGTTAAAAAAAATTGATACGAAAAACAAAAAAATCATACTGAGCCAAGAAATCATTCGGTTCGTTACTGTTTTACGAAGAATAGCTCCTCACATGTTGCTGTTAGTCAGCTACATTTAAAAAAGAAACAAACAAACAAACAGGTACATTTCGTTAGAAATAATTCTTGTAGAACTAACTCTGTATTCGCTTCATCCCATTCCATTATGAATTTAGGATGAATCGTCGATTATTCATGAGATGTAATGTATTTGTATGTATGTTTAAATGATGATTATTTTTATTTTAAACTTTGTATAAGACCAAAAATTAATACTACACACAATGCAATGCCCGTGAAATTTACTTTTAAAAAAAAATTCTTTGAAATAACCCTCCCCCTTCCATTTTATTATTAGCTTTCGGCTGTGAGTTGATGAAGTGATTATTTAAAATGTTTTAACCTTTGCTAGTCTACCTCCTTCTCAATTTATTCGTATCGATTTTCTGCCCTGTTTATCACGGTGTCACTTTTACAATTTTCTTTATTACTATATCCATCGGTTAGATTTCTTTCGAGTAGGGTGTTATAAACAGGTTGTCAAATTTGTGTTGTAAATAGTTTTGTTTCAATCGATAATTTATTACAAAATCTATAAATAAATATTTATAATTCAAGGTTCCTTCATCTTTCCCTGTTCAAATTCGCTCGATGTCCGTTTCGATCGCTTTTCTCGAATATTATCCGCTCAATTTCGTGCAAAGGGCATGCAATGAACAATTTCGGTCTACTCCTTGTCGATATTCAATACAGACTATCACCGTTCACTCATCAAAATCGTTGCAATTCATCACTAACGTCAATTTTAACCTAGTGCCGTATTGATCTTCGTTAATTAATTAATTAATTATTTCTATGTCCGTAAATAGATCGTTATGTCCAGATTTGATGATTTTAGTAGCAGAATTTATCATAATTCCATGTGTTTACAATCGAGCTAGTTTATATAGAGCCGGTTATATGAAATCGCGTTATAAAAGTCACATTAGACAGACTCGCGTTACATAAAACCGCGTTATATGGGGCTGGGTGTCATAGAATCGCTTTATATGCAATTGAACGTGTTCCCCATTGCAGTCTTTCTACATGCTAATTGATTTATATTTGCAAATTTAGTTTGCAACTAAAACCCGAAGTATTGTTAATTATTTTCTCTAGCTGAAACCTGTTTCGAACCAAATGAGTTGCCTAAGGATGCCGAACATTCATTATAAATTATTTCTGCGAAATCTGTGATAGCATAATTTCGAATACAATCTAAAATAGCGAAATTCTTTTCACACTTTCATAAAAGATGATTGCATTCACCATCACACATTTGCCTAGTGTACTACAACTCTGGCCGATAATCAGACGATACAGTTATCGGTAGCGAGACTTTCC